>MU754656.1:14367-29837 GCA_026770625.1 Nicotiana glauca | reverse complement strand
CCCCGGTTTACTCAAAAATAAAAAGTGAAAAGTTCAGACGAAATCGAAAATATACATTGGTTACATTTCTCTCTTGATCCTCCTCCTGTGTCTTCCCTTGAGTGGGAACCTTGTTAATCTGACATTATCTTTCCTCTGTCAATTTTTCCTGTTAGAATGTCCGCCTCCTGTATATTACAACTGTACAAGGATGCTTTTTTATTAACTGAGGTAACACAAGGATATGCCTCAAGTTTGGGACATATAAAGGATGTTTTTAGCGCAAAGCTCTTAATTCTTCATCGCTAACGAAAAGCATAGGATGAAATGAATTTCTGAAAGTCTTCACACTCATCACGTCCAAGAAAAACTACTTTTAATTCTAATTTTGCAGTAAAAGAATTTATTAATACAAAAATCCAAGTCAGTCAAAGGATCAGTTCAGGCGATGAAGGACCAAACTCCTAAATCGTGTCAACTGATCAACAATCTTGAGTCTTTTTGCAACAGCATGCTAAGCCGCCTAAAATAGGCTTATGAGTTTATTATGGGGAAAAATGCATATCCAAATTGAGTTTATTATGCAAGAAAATACTCATCCAAACTTGATATTTACACCAAATCATATTTGATAATTATGATTTAGTGATAAATTTGTTTGACTCAAAGTTAAACAATACTTTTCGAGCAAATCAATCAATATAGTAGAAGGGGTAAATCATAATCGAAGATAATAGACCCTAGGATGATCTTCGCAATTAATCTAAGCAATGATGATATTCGTTAGTGAATGTGAGAGGATAATAATATTAGAGATATGAGAGCTGAAATTCTAGAGAGAGGAGAGAGCAATGTAGTTTAGAGAGAGATTTTGTATTATCATAAATCATCCAATGCCATTTACACAACTGAGACCCCCCTTATATAGCGGAGGGGTTCTATTTTAACTGCCAAAAGGATAAAGATAAAATACATGTTATAGAGGGACCGACGTGGTTGCAAGGTCATCCTTTGTATTGTCCTTGGGTCGTCCCTTCAGCCGGACTTGTGTATATATGGTTGGTCGTGCTTGCTTGTGGACGTGATCAGTCAAATTCGACCCCATACAGTTAGTCCCTCCGCTCGTCGGGGACGCAGCGAGGTGCGTCCTCGATGGGCGGAATTAATACCTTCGTTTTGGGAGAGTTTGACCCTATCAAGGGACTGTGATGTGACATATAGGAGGCAGTCATCATGACTGTCAGATTGTCAAAATGTGACGCCTTTCCTAATGTGACGTCAGCGTCTGCAGACGTCATCATTGCGCGTATTCTCGAGGTAGGAAATCAATAGTTCCGGCGCTTGGTTTCCCGCGCTAGTTCGAATTCTGCTTCTTCGATTTTGGCGCTTCCCAATCCTTATAAATAGGGGAGGGGTTTAACTTGACCCAAACTTTTGATCATTTGCACTCCATCCTTTCTGTGCACACTTTCCTCTCCTGGTGTGTTCCTCCTGATCGAGAATCTTCCTTCCCTGTATTGTGCATAACTCTTTCTTCATTGCGATCATGCCCAAACCTCGCCGTGGTAATGAGAGGATCCCGACAGCCGCTCCGTTGAACACGCCACCGCCTTCCGATGGCGGCGGGGCGGAGGAGGAAGACGATATGAGTCCTCTTACCGTGAAGGCACTCCTGCCACAACGCACTCTATCCCGGAGTGACTTTAGTAAAGATTCCCCTGTTCCGGTTCCGGAGTCTTCCAAGTCGTTATAGAATCACTTGGATGACCTCCGTGTTAAGTACAGTATACCAGCACACGTAGAGATGATCCCGGCTGGGGAGGATCACGTGGACATTCATAGGCCGGGATATTGCGCTTTTTACGAGTATCCATTCTTGATTGGTTACCACCTTCCCCTCTTTCCCTTGGCGGAGGAGTTTTGCAGGTTTTACAACGTCTGGCCGGCTCAACTTACACCGTATACTATGAAGGTGCTTCGGCTGCTGACTAAGTATGCGGAGTTGACCGGGTGTGAAGTCACGGTCCATCACCTCCTGCAACTATTCAGCGCCTGCTATCTAAGGGGGACCATGGTACACCTACGAGGCCACGGTACGAGGGGGTTAGTGGTCAAGACCGACGATCGGGCGAGTCATGGGTTTTGGCGTAAATATTTTTTTGTTAGGACCGAGCACTTGGTCTCCAACCCCGTCGGTTTCCCGGAGAGGTGGAATTCAAAACGTAAGTGTCTCAATTCGTTACATTCTTTGTCGTTTGTGACCATCGCGATACTAACTTTTATACTACAGCAATGGCTCATCCACCCCGGCCCGTTGCCAACCTCAGGAGATGGGTCGCCGACCTGTTACCTCACACGGAAGAGACCCGCACCTGGCCTGTCTTTATGCAGCGATATGGCCCCAAAGTCTCTTCAGGTAGATTTTCGGCTTGCCGTGTGGAGTTTGCTACTCCGCTTACTTACCCCCTATTTTTCTTATGGCGACAGGTCGAGGCGCTTCGAGGAAGAAGAGGGCAGTCCCGGTTTCCAAATGAACTGACGTCGCTTCGGATGCTCACGACATATTGGTCGAGTCTGTCCAAGGGGATCTTTCTCCGGCCCCTTTACAGGGGGCTACCTCCACGACCATGGTTATATGGGAGCCTACACCGTTAGCGCCAGCTTCTCAATCCGCGGGTGAACCCGATGGCGAGGAGTTGCCAGAGAGAAAACGGAGGAGGCTCGAGAAAGGCAAGGCAATGGCGACTGAAGCCAGGAGGAGTGAGATGCCTCGACCGATGCCCAAGCCTTCGTTCATGGACGATGCCATTCTCTCAGGGAGGTCGGCTCAACAGAAGGGTGCCGTTCCAGGTGTCGACTCCGCGTGTGCCATCGAGGGTGGGTCATCGACCAACGTCGAGGAGCCTAGTGATGAAGCGGAGGAGTCGGGCTCTGACATTGCTCAGGGAGATGTCAACAAATTCGTGGGTGGTCTCACCCACGTGGAGATGACGACGGATGGCTCCGACCGTCGTATTACTATTCCAGCGACTTACAATTTGCTATCGAATAATGAGCAGGCTGCTTCGGCCCTTAACCTATTGTGTGCCGCCCCCGAGAGCAAGGCGCTCAGTGCGTGGGTGACTCGGAGCTGTCCCGTAGGGTGTCAGGCATGGCTTTGCAGGTATTCTTTATTAACTTTCGTATATCGCCAGACTGGCTTGAGATGTAATTACTTCCGTTTTTTCTCTTCTCTTACAGACCCTTATCTTGGAGGTGGAGATGGGACGCCGCGAGCAGAAACGAACTGCCCTCTTCAAGAAGATGTTAAAGAAGTATCGGAGGTACCGCTCTAAGCATCGAGCGGAAACCGATCGGGGGCAGTCCCAGTCGGAACGTAGAGAAGCAGAGCTGGAGGAGGTGGATAGCGAGCTGATGAAGGCCGTAGCCCGCAACAGCGAGTTGGAGGAGCTCCTCAGGTCAAAAGATGACGAGCTCGAATTGAGCCGTGGGGTGGCAGCGGAGAACGTCAATATGCAACGGAGGGTGGCGGAGCTGACTACTGAACTCGATGCCAAGGTGGCGGAGATCAATAGGCTTTCAAGGCCTTTTACTTCTCGTCGCTAGCCTGATCAGATTGCACATCGTAATGCGCATGAGATGTGGATTTATGCGGAGGCTAAGCTCGATGTGTATAGCGAGCTCCATGCTGCAATTCGGGCGACCGAGGATGAGGTTCGGGCACGGAGGGGCGAGGCTCGCGTTGCTTGTGACGCTTGCAGTTATTACTCCGATTCCCCTGATAGGGAGGGGCATGCTTCCGAATATGTTAACCACCTTGACTCTAGTTCATGGTATAATGATGCTTACCACTCGGGGGGTGACAGGCAGCCATAAACTTGTAATGTAGGTTTTGGGTTGTACAGTGCGTTTGGACTCATCCGCGGGGGCGAATGTAAATATATTTTTGTTGTAATATAATTTTTACTTTTGTAGTTGTCCATTTGTCGTAATGCTTAGTTTTTGTAGAAATTTTGGTCGTTCGTCAAACGGCCGTGCCGTGGTTTGAACGAGGTCGAACTGGTGCCGGAGAGCTTAGCCACTAGGATGTTACTTTGACTGTCGTCGAAGTAGTATCCTTCGTGGTTCGAGCGAAGTCGAACTTCTATCGTTGGCCTTAGCCATTAGGATGTTACTTCGGTTGTCGTCGAAGTAGTAGCCATCATGGTTCGAACGAGGTCGAACCAATATCGATGGCCTTCGCCATTAGGATGTTACTTCAGCTGTCGTCGAAGTAGTATCCATCATGGTTCGAACGAAGTCGAACCAATGTCGATGACCTTAGCCATTAGGATGTTACTTCGGCTGTCGTCGAAGTAGTATCCATCGTGGTTCGAACGAGGTCGAACCAATGTCGATGGCCTTAGCCATTAGTATGTTACTTTGGCTGTCGTTGAAGTAGTATCCATCGTGGTTCGAACGAGGTTGAACCAATGTCGATGGCCTTAGCCATTAGGATGTTACTTCGGCTGTCGTCAAAGTAGTATCCGTCGTGGTTCGAACGAGGTCGAGCAAATCAATCAATATAGTTGAAGGGGTAAATCGTAATCGAAGATAATAGTCCCTAGGATGGTCTTCCACAATTGATCTAAAAAATGGTGATATTCGTTAGTGATTGTGAGAGGATAATAATATTAGAGATATGAGAGCTGAAATTCTAGAGAGAGGAGAGAGCAGTGTAAGTTTAGAGAGAGATTTTGTATTATCATAAATCATCCAACGCAATTTACACAACTAAGACCCCCCTTATATAGCGGAGGGGCTCTATTTTAACTGCCAAAAGGATAAAGATAAAATACATGCTATAGAGGGACTGACGTGGTTGCAAGGTCATCCTTTGTATTGTCCTTGGGTCGTCCCTTCAGCTGAACTTGTGTATATATGGTTGGTCGTGCTTGCTTGTGGACGTGATTGGTCAAATTCGATCCCATACAAAATTGGAGTGAAAATATCTACATCTCTCTAAAAGATTGACACTATTTTCTTATTACTTATTAATCCGTTTAAAAAAGATTGGCACTTTCAATATTTTTTTAACAGGAAGCATTTATTGTCATACAAATGTTATCATAAGTTTTGTGTCAAGTCAAAATATGATAATACTTTTGAAATGAAGGGAGTACTAATTCGTCATTTAGGTGATGAATTGTATGTAAAAATGTAGTGGGAGTTTGGACATAAGAATTGTAAAATTTTAACTAAAAGTGATTTTTTTTTCAAGTAAAAATGGTATTTGAAAACTAGAGTTGTGTTTGCACATGAATTAATTTTGGACTGTTTTTAAAGTTTTGTGAGTGATCTAAGAGCTAGTTTGGACATAAGAATTTTTTCACTTTTTTGCGGAAGTTTTTACCTTTTTTTCGAAATCAATGTTTGGCCATAAAATTTCCAATTTTCACTTGAAGATGAATTTGGAATTTTTCAAAAAATTTAAAAAGTCCAAAAAGCTGTTTTTCAAAATTTTCACTCAGATCACTTACAAAAATTTAAAAATAACCCAAAATTATATTCATGTCCAAACACAACTCTAATTTTCTAATACCATTTTCACTTGAAATTTTTTTTCATTTTTTTTTTGGAATTTTACAATTCTTATGTTCATACGCCTACTAAGTGAAAATTTTGAAAAATAACTTTTTGAAGTTTTTTAAATTTTTGAAAAAACTCTAAAAATATTTTCAGAAATTAAAAATTGTATGGCTAAACATTAATTTCGAAAAAAAAAGTGATTTTTTTTTTGAAAAAAAATCTTATGTCTAAACAGGCTCTTAATATATCATTGTCATGGTTTTGATAGGTTTTTATTTTTCAACAATGAACCAATTGGAACTAACAATACTAATTAAGAGGTTGTCAAATCAAACAACAACAATAACAAAATTCAGTGTAACTCTACAAGTGGGATGAGAGGAATGTAGTATGTATACAGACCTTATCCCTATCTTCAAGAAAGCAGAGAGCCTGTTTCCGAAAGACCCTTGACTTAGGAAAGATAAAAGGAAGGGCAGCAACAAATACACCAATTAGAAAATCGAAGCAAAAATACAAAGATATAAAACTAAAACTGAATATTGTTATCAGAAGACGGAAACAAAAGCAGTGATCACAAAAATCAAGGAATACGAAAATACATAAATAACGGTAACTCATGTACTAAATCTACTGTTACACACAAGGACACCGCTAGACGACCTTTCCTAACCTTTTACCTTTATTCCTAACCATGTTCTTAATGAGTTGGAGCAATACCATATCTTGCCTAATCACCTCTACTCAATACTTATTCGGCCTACCTCTACCTCTACTTAAGCCCTCCAAGGCCAACCTCTCACGCCTGCTCAAAGCAAACGCGAGATAAAATTTATCGGTAGATTGCTCATTATTTCTTATTTACCATTAATTTATAGTTTCTAGAAATAATTTAAGAATAAAAATTTCATATAGGAATCTATATATATAGAAACAATAGGTGTTCATGGCCATTTATGATGTTGAAATATATTGTAAATAAGATAATATAATTCTCATGTCATAATATATATTTAATTTTTATTACCTCGTGCGAGTATTCTTTTATTTAAAGATAGTAAAAAATGAATAATAAATTATCATATACTAATAATTGTTAATTACACACGATATCTGGAAACAATTTGTATCCGTCTAAAACGGAGGACGTCTTAATATTATAAATTTTTTACTCATAAACTGTTTATTCCATAACATAGGGCAAGTCAAATGATTGAGTGATTGTTATTCAATTTATCATAATGAATTAGAGTAATTATAGTTCTCAATTTGAGTATTGGAGACATGATGAAAGTGTTAAAGTGTAGTTAAATTTTTTGATAAAACCAAGAGAAGGGATGTAGGAAAGGGTGAAGCATGGTAGAACTATTGTGAAGCACGGAGCACCAATACAGGCTCATTTAGGGCATGAATTGGCACCCATCCCATTCACGGAGAAGAGTGAGCGCAGGAATAAAAAGACTCGCACCTTATTGTAAACCCTAGTCTAGCTCTAGCTCGTCTCTTGTTGTGTGAGTCCGAACTCGTGGTCTTTAGTCTTCTTTTGAGTATTTTTTTTTTTTACCTGCATCAGTTTATGTATTTGTTTCTTCTTCAGTAAAGCTAGAGGACTAAGTTTTGGGTTTGGGAGGAATAGTTGTTGCTAGACTTCCTCAGGTAATCACTATCTACTGTAAAATATACTGTATTTGTTATCTTTTCAATAGGGGTTGCAGTTCGCCTTATATTTTACTAGCTGACATTTGCATTTAAACAACTTGTTTGTCTAATAGTTCTACTAAATATTATTGTCTATCCACATTTGGATTCAAATGATAGAAATTCATAGAAAAGTGTTGTTTGTTTGGACTTTTCTTATGTGCATTTACACCACAGCTTCTTTGGCTCCAAATGCCCAACTGCACTCCCCTTGTTACCTTTTAAGCAAATGCAATTCAAGGCCTTGCAGTTAAAAAAATACTCCTAAAGTAGTTTTTTGTTTGTTCTTTGAGTTGTTGTCAGTGTCAAATTTTAGTAGATGTGGGTAGTCTTGGATTCGCCTCGCAGTGTGACCTTTTAGCGGATTGATTATATCTTGCCATGGTTCAGAAATTTGGACACTAGTATTTGAGTTAAATCTGTTTGTGGGTGAGCTCTTCATCGTTTAATTGTTTTCTTCACTTTTTTTTTTTCCCTTTCTCATAAATATTTGCATTCTATTCACAAGGTCGTATTCTATAATTTATATCTATCATGCATCTTGATGCCACTTGCCCGGAGACATTCACCTATTACTAAAAGCTGAAAGCATATGGATGACCTAGCAATTTGTTGGATACTTATTCTGGTTTACATAATTCTCTTACTGGGAAAGTGATGGAACCTTGTTGATATATCTCCTGCCCTTTAAATTAATTGGATTAGCTGTATAAAACTTTCTCAATAGTATTGTCAACATCAATTTTTTTTTATCCTTTAAATAATTCTTACCTTATTAAAAAATCCTTTAATAAGCGTTATGATTCCTATTCCTCTTTGTGATGACATATGCTATCTATTCTGACCATCCTCACTAGTTTGTAGACACAGGCTTGACATATTGAGCTCAATAAGTCAATTAGGGTATATGCATGATAGTTCTACAGATATTGCTTGCACTACCAATTCATCCAGAGCATTGCAGTTATTATCAGTTGCAAATATACAGTCGGTAGCTAACAGTATTGACTCTGTATATTTTGAAACTACTACTGATATGAGTGAGTAAGAATATCAATAGACTGGCCCCTAGGCCTTTGGTGTAGTGGGAAGACCATAGCTCTTGATGTGTTAATTAGGCGCATGAGTTCGAATGCTGCTGCTAACAAAAGCTCTGTATTTAAGTGTCAAAGAGTAGAGAGGCGGGCCCATTATCCATCAAGTTTTGAACCGTGCACCAGTTAGCCCTGGGGGATTTCTCGATTATCAGGAAAAAAAAGAAACAGAATTCAAGTTATACTTTTTTTTCTTTAATAATCCAAAAGTCTTTCTGGCTATAGTTATGGAAGATGGAGATATTGCAGCTGGTGGAAAGAATGTGCTCTGTTAGATGTTTTTGTGAGTTCCATAGCACTTGAGGCCGTGAGTGCCATTAGAGCTTGTAGACGAGCTTATTTATTTATCTTCTGGAATGAATCTCCAATCCTCCACCTCGTAAACTTTATGCACTTTTATTTATATTCAATTGGAGAATGAACATCATTTTTTTTGTTAAACATGAAAAAGAAAGTACAATAGTCATTCATCTGCAAAGTTGAACAAGCTACATTATGGAAAAATATGCTTCTTGCTTTGGGGTGAAACTTCCTGTATTTGGCTTGTCATAGTTTGTTTTTGGGTTGTTTTGGGAATTTAATTTTATCGGTGTTCATTTTTTATGACTGGAACGAGATAGAGAAATTGATGATATTGAAAATCTTCAAGGTATTGGTTTCCTCATGGCTGGAACAGAAGATATAGCTAATGATGATGTTGAAGGTAAGCAAGGTATTGGTTTAGACAAGTGCATTTATGATTATATCGTAGTACTGGTTTAAGATATTCTGAAATCTAATTTGCTTGCTTCTTTTGTTTGTTTCTTCTTTTTTTATTTGGTAGTTCCTTTATATGCATCTCCTGCAAATGTCTTGATGTTGTTAAAGGTGGAACAGAAAAGGAATAAATTAGACTCGCTGAAAAATAAGTTACAACAGCAAGCTGACAGTGCCATATCTTCTTTGTACAAGAACATCCTCTTGTATGTGGCGTACACAGGAGGAATCATCTATTTTCATACCACCAAGTTACCATCTGCTATTGCCTTTAATGTCTCCATTCTATCGATGTGTTTGTTTATGACTGGACTGTTCTTTCATACGAGCTGGGCAAAATCGATGATTACAAAAAGGGACGGCTACATCGAGTTTTTGGCGGAAATGCATAAAAGTGTGAGAGTAGATGCACGAAGTCTAATGGAATTGGAAAACAACAGGAGAAGAAGAAGGCTCGCAGCCAATATTACGGATGATAGTGAAGGTCCTCTCATAGACCTGGCTTCTTTTATGACCAGAACTAAGACGATTTATGATGCTGCAGATTTTTATGACTTTCTGAAAGTTTACCATGAGAAGATCAACTTGTCTTGGGTGCTCGGAGGTGTCTACGTTCACCATGAGATGATCAAAATATTATCATATCATTTGCACCTCATGCCATTGATATGTGGTATGGTGGTTTCAAGCCTTACTCGTATTTTTATCTAAGCGTTGTCAGGTCAGCTGAGACCTTCTTACTGAACTGTTGAGAGACAATGGTTACTGCTGGTTTTTGTTTGTGGGTAGGGCTGCTTATCAGTCGGATTGGGCGGTTTTTTACTCTTAACGGTTTGGGTTATTGGTTATCGGCTTTTAAATGTATTAATCCGCTATCCACCTGATAAGATATCGAGCGGATTGGTATCGATTTAACTCTTATCGGACGGTTTATTGGTTCATCATAAAAACAAATCAATATGAAGTATACATGCTCATTTTGGTCCATGAAAAGGTTCCTGAGTCTTGGTAAATAAGACACAAGGGGAAACATGCATTCAAGACCTTATAATAATTGGTTGGTTACACTTGCTACAAACTTGTTGGGCCTTTCCCTAAAGCTACAAACGTAGAAATGGCGTGGGGTAGCCACTGTTTAAGCTGATATTTACTTTTTATCCAACATTTTTAATGCTTAGCAATAATAGCCACTAATCTATTAAAATTAATACGAAAAGATTGCGTTACCCTTTCCTCCCCAAATGGAAATACACTGATGCATTCAAAACATAAAGACTTCGTATTCTCTGGTATTTTTAACTTGAAATATCAATCTGAAGAGTTGGATTTCAAACTCTGTATTTCCCAATCTCGAGAGTGTTAATATTATCTGCCCAATTTTAATCGGGATGTGTCGGATCTGGAGGCATGATAGGCTTTTTGAACTTTCAAAATTTTTGCTAAAAATGCAATGATTATGGAGAAGTTCGTTATCAAGGCAAAAAGAACATGATGCGGCTTGTGTTCAAGGAATTGTGTATCCCCATATTCACCAGGATTGGCTACGAAATTGTTAAAGTTGCCCAAGACCCTCAACCAATTTTATGATAAGTTTCCATGAGTCATGATTTTCCACGAGCAGAATGCAAGTGGTTTTGTTTCTCGACACACCAGAAATTGCACATAATAGTTTATCTTTTGATTTTTCTGCTGGTGAACTTATGAGTTTCTAACTTGAAGTCCTAAAGTAAGGACACAAGTTCAAAAGTTAAGGACAAACAGTCCTTAACTTACAGTTACAAGTTCAAAAGTTAAGGACAATAGGTCCTTAACTTTGACTTACAAGTTCAAAAGTTAAGGACGCTTGGTCTTGAAGTTTGAGTTCCAAGTTCAAAAGTTAAGGACATGTTGCCTTGAAGTTCTGAACTTAGAGTTCCAAGTTCAAAAGTTAAGGACATGTAGTCCTGAAGTCCTGAACTTAGAGTTACAGGTTCAAAAGTTTAGGACATGTAGTCCTGAAGTCCTGAACTTAGAGTTCCAAGTTCAAAAGTTAAGGAAATGTAGTCCTGAAGTCCTGAAGTTAAGGACATGAGCAGAAGGGTATTTTCGTCTGGACAGTTAAAATTTATTAAAGCAGTGGCTAAAGACTAAAGACATTTTAAATGGTGGCTTAAAAGTAAATATATGTGTTATTAGTGGCCAAGCGTGCACTTTAAACTACTGCTTCAAACTAATTGGTCCATTACATTATAGAGAGTGAAATCTTCTATTATGCTACATAGGTGATTTCAACTTAACTTTTACATTGTTAACAAAAGGCAAGCTGTCTCTGTTTGATACTGTATGAGAAGACATGATTCTAAGCAGTATAAAACCTTACACGTTATAACTTGTGCTTTACTTACAAAACAAAGGACAAAACCAAGAAACTTATCATGTCTCACCCTTTTAATGGTGCCACATACTTAATTTCTGTAGTAAAATCTGCCCAACTAATTTGTTGACATGATAGGAGAAAAACCAAGATTCAGCCTTACCAGTTAGATGAAGAACACAGAGATTGGCTCGCGTTCGCGGAGAAGAAAGAAATGGGGATGTCAAAAATTCCCTTCGTGATCGCGATGGGTAGGATGCGAACGCGAAGGCCTGGGACTTTAAAGCTATGCGAACGCGTGGCCTATAACACGATCGCGATGAATGAAAAATGCTGAGGCCCAGAACTGGTCTACGCGAACGCGGAGATGCTTACGCAAATGCGATGGGAAAATAAATGGTACTTCACGAACACGGACAATGGTATGCGAACGCGATGAAGGAACTATTCTCCCTCCAAGATTACACTATGCAAACGCGAGAGGGAGGCCACGATCGCGTAGAGGAAACTCTGCAATAAGTTGAATAGGATTGGTTTTAGCTGACTCTACCTTGTCGGGATGTTTGACTTGTTGTTATTGTTTCCCTTGCTGGGAAGATTATTAATTTGATTGTTCCCTTTCCGGAAAGTTATTATTTTGATCGTTCCCTTGTCGGGATTGTATTGTGTATTGTGTTGGAAGTAAAGGGAGCGGGTGGTACACCTACCCCAAGTGATATTGAAAAGGGAGCAGGTGGTACGCCTACCACAAGTGATATTGAAAAGGGAGCGGGTGGTACGCCTACCACAAGTGATATTGAAATAGGAGCGGGTGGTACGCCTACCACAAGTGATATTGAAATTGGAGCAGGTGATACGCCTACCACGAGTGATATCAAAATAGGAGCGGGTGGTACGGCTACCACAAGTGATATTGAAATGGGAGCGGGTGGTACGCCTACCACGAGTGATATCAAAATGGAAATGGGTGGTACGCCTACCACGAGTGATATTCAAATAGGAGTGGGTGGTACGCCTACCACGAGATATTGAGAAATGGGATTGGGTTGCACGCCTGCAACAAGAGTTGAATATGAAAGTTGCCTTATCTCTTTATTTTGTGCTAGAAGCTAAACTGTAGATGTACGCTCTATTATTCCTGATATTTTATTTCTATCTGTTGCCCCTGAAGCATGCTCCCTTCCCCAGCTTAAATTGTTAGTTTCCTGCTTCTTCTCCGTTGTACTTGTATTTATATCTGCACAGGTTTATCTGGAGTCTGGTCCTATCCTCGTTACTACCTCGTCGGGGTTAGGCCAGGCACTTACCAACATATAGGGTCGGTTGTGCTGATACTACACTTTATGCTCTTTTGCATAGATCCAGGTGTTGGACAGTAGCTGCAGTAGCACGGGAGCTAGCCTTCAGTCCAGCGAGACATCGAGGTAGCCTTGCAGGTGTCCGCAGGCACGACGTCTCTTCTATCTTTTATTTCAGTCTGTTATCCCATGTATTTCGAGACGAACAATTATATTTTCTTTCAAATGGTTGCATTTAGTACTCTTAGTAGTTCGTGAGTATGTGACACCAGTTCTTGGGTAGAGGTTATGTTTTCTGATAATTTACCTGAAGACCAAAAGAGTAATCAGACTATAGTCAGTATATACACAGTGCACCAGCTCCAAAAATTCCAGTTGATGGATCAAAAAGTTTGCCTAGTTTGACATGAAATTAGAATAGATCAACCAGCTAACAGGTCCAGTGGACCCTCAAGTAATGCCTATTAGTGACTCATGGAGAGGCGAGTCGACGAGGCTGCACTGGGCTCTGGCCGTTAGGATTTCTAATTGTCTAATAGTAATAGAGATAAAGTACTGGAAGTGGAAGAAGGGTTTTTGATTATTTAAAAAAAATTATATATATATAATGGGTTAACGGATTATCCGTTAAGAAAATTGAATAATCGGCCCCCAAACCGATAAGTCGTTAATGGAAAAATTTCAATCTGTTTCTCATCCGTTAAACCGTTAACCCTATACCAATAAGCCATTAAGCTTCGGTTTGGTTTAATTTTTGGTTTTGTTCGGTTTTGAATACCCCTATTTGTGGGAATGGAAGGAACATTTGAAATTTTCTTAGTTGATTGATTGTTTGATGAGAAGGGTAAATTTTTGCACATACAAATCTTTGATCATTTATATATTTGGATTGTTTAAACGCTTAGATTTATGTTTGCTAGGAATTGGTCAAGCTAATTTTGGGTGCTCTCTTAGGAGAATGTTTTCAATTGTCGATTTTGATTATGAAACTTATATAGAACTACTCTATGCGTGTTAGATAATATCAAAACATATGTAAGTAAAGAGTAACTGAAATTTGAAAGGAAAGTACAGTAGTATGTAGTTATACACACCAATAACAATAACCCAGTATAATTTCACTTAGTGGGGTCTGGATAGGGTAGTGTTACCCTGGGGTAGAGATGTTGTTTCCAAAATCCAAATAGACCCCCGACATCCTTCCGTCCAAGAACTTCCCACCTTGCTCTTGGGGAGACTCGAACTCACATCCTTTTGGTTGGAAATGGAGGTTGCTTACCATCAAAGCAACCCCTCTTGTCTAGTATGTCACGATCAGTTGAATTGGTATAACCTTTTTCTAATATATCCAAAATTTTGTGAGAAATTTTCTTTTTTGATATTTTGACAACACATAGTATAGATGTGAATAAGAGTAACGTCATCTATGTTTATAAATGTTTCATGCCTTAAAGTTAGCATCTTGTCTTTAAGAAACTGTAGGCTCCTCCTTTTTACGATCACATACTTTGGTATTTTGTAAAAGTGTACAAAAATTTGACCAACATACGTCTTCTTTAAGATGTCGTATATCACTATTAGTTTCATGGTGTTCACTTTGGAAAAAATTATAGTTATTCATGATAGAGATAGTTAATAATTATATTACTGATACTAGAAAATTTAATCGATCTATAAAAATAATAAATTGTATGTACAAATATTGTTTGATTTGATTTTGAATAATTTTGTCAAATTTTGACAAAATATGAGTGAATTGTTTAAACACAAAGTAACAGTGACTGAGTTGTCAGTTACACACTTACACTCAGCGACAAATAGCAAACAACTTGAATAGTTGATGTATTGGAGGTGTTCCTCCCATATAAAATTTGTCATGAGTAGGAAATAGTAAAAACACATTAAAATCATACTAATTTTTCGATACGTGTGTTGCACGTGTATGTCAAAACTTATATTGTACGACATTGTAAAATTATTAATGTTATTAAGAAAAACTTTAAATAATTTATTACGCATGAAAAAATAAAATAATAGTTTTTTTTAATGCATGATTAGTGATGTCGTCATATAGTAACGTGTTTGTTGAGGTTAAAATGATTGGATACTGTCTCGCGCTTACACGAACTTGATATAAACTGTTCAAATATGCAAATATCAAAGAAAACGTATCCAAATGATTTCTCAAAGAAGTAATAATTATGTATTGCATCTTTTTATATTTCTCAAAAATTTCATACATATTAATATATCACCGTCTCCCCTACAAATTCATAATATATTTCTATGAAATTTTTTTTTAAAGAAAAGGAGTACTGTAAACATTATATTATTATGTAGTGGTGTACGTAGGTCCGGTTGATTCGGATTTTTCAATTACTAAACCAAACCAATAGTGTCGGATTTTTAAATCTATAAACCAAACCAAACCAACGAAATCGGATTTTTCAATCTCGAGTTTTTTCGGATTTTTCGGGTTTTTGGGTTTTTTTTCCCGATAAGTCTTCATACCACAAATATATAACTTGTGCTCCATATATTTCTCTAGTTCTACAAGGATACAACTATATAATATATTTTTCAAGAAAATAATACTATAATTTGAGATGAGTCATAGCATTGTACTAAAATATTCAATAAAAAAAAATACTAAAATCCATAAAGAAAATATTACTAAGTAATAAGCCATAATAAATATTAACATAATCTAAAAGTACTATATAA
>MU754652.1:2216-25663 GCA_026770625.1 Nicotiana glauca | reverse complement strand
CCACCAAGCTTTCCAATTGCACAAAATGGGATCTGGCTAGCACATCAAATTGTCATAAGTCAGGAAATAACATCAAACATGATTGAGTTGGCAACAATTAACATGCTTCGGAAGTCCTTGTGAAATACAAAGGCTGGGTATACGTCAACAACACAATAGTTGAAGAGCGAGGGTGAATAGATCAAAAGAATTTCCTGTGATAGGATGGACAAATGGTGGTAAACCAGTGATGAGCAAGATTTTCCAAGAAAAATCAAAGTTAACATGGCAAATAAGGGAACTGTAGACCTCGAGAACCGGACCAGGAGTTAAGTCAAGTAAGAATAATATACATCTTGAGTGGGTGGCAATTGACGTGCTTTGGGTGAAATACAAGGGTTTGATACATATCAACTCATGAACAATGCAACAGATGAGGGATGAGGGTGAATAGATCAAAAGAATTTCCTGTGATAGGATGGACAAAGGGTGGCAAACCAGTAATGCGCAAGACTTTCCAAGAAAAATAAAAGTTAACACGGCAAATAAGGGGGCTGTAGACCTCAAAGACCAGACCATGGGTTAATACAAGAAGGAACAACATACATCTTTGAGTGGGGAGGCGCCGATTCATGCAATGCAGCAAATGGAGGATGTTGGGCCACTTTCAAAGTTCAAGGCCACAAACCAACCATCACATTTTAAGCTGATAAGATTTTCTTTGATTGAAATCGGGGCACAAGTTTCGGAAAACTCCTCCGTAAAGAAATACAGGACCCAAACAGGTATGACTGGAAATCCTCAGGACCCTCCTGGAAAATGGGACTTAGTTTAAATGTCAGAACAATCATGAGAAACATAACCTAATATAAAGGAATATAAGTTTGCTAAAACATAAACTGGGGCAGAAAAGTTTCTTTGTTTGTCTATTTTGTTGCAGTCAGGCGCCCACCTGGAGAACAAGGGAAGTACAATTCAAATTTTGCTTTCAATTTTTATATTTGATAACATGCTGTACCCAGCCACCAAACTGGGGCAGAAAATTTTCTTTATTTGTCTATTTTGTTGCAGTCAGGAGCCCACCTGGAGAACAAGGGAATACTTTTCAAGTTCAGCAAGCAGGAGCCCACCTGGAGAACAAGGGAATACTTTTCAAGCTTCAGCAATCAGGCGCCTACCTGGAGAACATGGGAAGTACAATTCAAATTTTGCTTTCAATTTTTATATTTGATAACATACTGTACCCAGCCACCAAACTGGGGCAGAAAATTTTCTTTGTTTGTGTATTTTGTTACAGTCAGGAGCCCACCTGGAGAATAAGGGAATACTTTTCAAGTTCAGCAATGAGGAGCCCCCCTGGAGAACAAGGGAATACATTTCAAGTTTCAGCAGTCAGGTACCCCCCGGAGAACAAGGGAAGTACAATTAAAATTTTAGCTTTCAATTTTTTATATTTGATAACATGATGTACCCAGCCACCAAACTGGGGCAGAAAAATTTCTTTGTTTGTCTATTTTGTTGTAGTCAGGAGCCCACATGGAGAACAAGGGAATACTTTTCAAGATCAGCAATCAGGAGCCCACCTGGAGAACAAGGGAAGTACAATGGAAATTTTAGCTTTCAATTTTTAATATTTGATAAGATGATGTGCCCGGCCACCAAACTGTGGCAGAAAATTTTCTTTGTTTGTCTATTTTATTGTATTCAGGAGCCCATCTGGAGAACAAGGGAACATTTTCAAGTGTCAGCAATCAGGAGCCCGCCTGGAGAACAGAGGCATATGTTTCAAGTCTTAGCAGTCAAGCATCACTCGGAGACAAGGTAAAACATCTCAGATCACAATTCAAGTCAGCAACGAAGGAGGCTTGCAGAAATAATGCGAGTCAAAAGTCCGAGACGACCAGCAGAAGTTGGTCACAATCCAAAATAATAAAAGAAGAGGAGAAACAAAAAGAAGGCAAAAGGAATCCAAATGCAGAAGTAGAAGAAGATGTAAACTGCTTAATACATGATTGGAGTCACAAGCGTGGGGCGCTGTCCGGGTTTGGTCCGAAAAAGCTGAGGAAGAACGAGCTAGCACCTGTAACTAGCAAGTGTCAAGGTTCAAATCCAAAGTCTTCATGAAGAACCATTCAAGACTCAAGATCAAGCTTCAGAAGACTTATAGATAGGAATCTTGTAACTCGTAGTTGATAGGTTTAACTAGTCTTTTTCATGTTTTGATTTTTGATGTAACATCAGGGCCGCGGACCGGAACCTCGTCGGAACGACACCTCGACCGGCTCTTCACCTCGGCGATCTCCATCATCTCGCTCACTTCTGAACTACACCTGACCTGATTCCTTTATAGCCAAGGATATGTAAGCAACCTTTGAAGTAAGGTTCGGTCAGACAGTTTTTCAAAAAATACTTCTCATGGAGTTTCAAATGGGCAAAAATCCCTCACAATGCTCACTTTATCTTTTCTCGAAAACTCTTTATGTTTCCGAGCAAAGAGGGGCAGCTGTAAGCAAGTGATTTTTGCCCTACATGAAGATAACTCCTAAAAATAGATCAAAATAATTTTTATTGATTTTTTTAAAGGAATTTTCCTTTATTTAGTTGCATTTCATGCATTTTTAATATTTTTAAAATCATAGAAAAACCATAAAAAAAAGTGTCACATTTTAATTTCATGCCACCTTAGGTTTAATTTGCATTGAGTTAATTGTGCTATTAATCAAAAATCACAAAAAAAAAATGATCATTTTTACATAGTTAGGTAATTAGCTTAATTTGAATTAATTTAGGAATTTAGTTTAGGTTTTTAATTAATTAAAAAAAGAAAAGAACAACAAAAAGAAGAGGGAAGTGAAAAGGCTTGGTCTTAAATTCAAATTGGCCAAACATTTGAAAAGCCCAAATTTTCCCAACAAAAGACCTTCCCCAAAATATTTTTCCCCCAAAACCTTCCCCAAAATATTTTCCCCCCAAAACTAATTCGCCACCTCATCACATTAAAAACACCCCACACACACCCAATTAAAGGGAGAGCAAAAAACCAACGCAACTGAAAATCAGCTCACGCCTCCAGCCTCCACCGTCACATAGTCGACCACCAGCAACCTCCAGCACCACCCTATCACCTGAACCTTCCTCCGCCTCACGTATAAAACGACCCCTGCTGGTGCCTGACGTCCCCAACGTCGACACACCACCATAACAACCCGTCGCCCAAACGTCGAACATCTCTTCTCGTCTCCTTCACGTCCGCCATAACCACCTGCTTCGTTGTCTCCATCGTAACCAGTCGTAAACCAGCTCCAGGTACACGAAAAACAGTAGCTCAAACCCCTTCGTGCTTCGTCTTCCTCACGTGAACCAGTCTGGCGACCCTCCATTAAATCCGACGACCTTCATTTTATCTCAAAACAGTCCATCCTTGTCCTTATCAAACCTGCTCAAGGTTCATTGCTGTCGAATCTGAGGTGTCGAGGTTCATCTACGGTTCATCGCGTTTCGAGTAAAATGCTGCCTTACGATTAGTTTTTCAGATTTGTTTGAGGCGTTATTTGGCGTTTTCTCTTCGTTTGCTTCAGCAGATTTTTAGTTTTTCTCCGCTCATATGTATATGATTATTCACTTGTTTTTTTTATATGACCACATGAGTGAGATTCTAGCAAAAAGATGCATAATCATGCCTTGTTTTTTTTTTTTAATTTTTTTTTTATGTTTAAATTTTGTTTCTAGTGCTGGTACTATTAAGGAACATTGAACGTTGAATCATGCCTACTTTTTTTTTATGTTTGAATTTTGTTTCTAGTGCTTGTACTATTAAGGAACATTGAAGTTAGTTTCTAGATTTATATTCTTTTTTTACATGATTTTGCTCAATAGATGTAGTCCAGTGCAATTCTCTTCGTAGTTGTGTAAATATGGGCTTAAATCTTTGGTGGAAGTAATCCTTTGAAATTAAAATTCGAGGTGTGTCATTTAGCAAATTTCATGGCTCTCGCAAAGTGCAAACGTATAGTTGCTTTAGGCGTATGTTTAATAAATGTTACCTCCTTAAACTCGGGTGTGCATTTCATGCGACCCAAATCCAAATCCCAAAACATTGAATAAAATGTGTTCCGAATTGCGGGTGCATTTCATGTGACGCAATCCAAAGACAAGTTTTAAACAATGTTCAATATTCTTTAAAACTGAATAAAAGCGGTTAAAAAGTTAAAATTGGCACATAGGTTCAGCATGTATAAAATCAGATAAATAAGCTAAATATGACAGTTGAGTGACCGTGCTAGAACCATGGAACTCGGGAATGCCTAACACCTTCTTCCGGGTTAACAGAATTCCTTACTCGGATTTCTGGTTTGCGGACTGTAACACAGAGTCAATCCTTTCCTCGATTCGGGATTCAACCGGTGACTTGGGACACCATAAATCTCCCAAGTGGCGACTCTGAATCTCTTAATAAACGAATCCCATTTTGATTGTCCTTTAATTGGAAAAACTCCCTTTACCACATCCCTTCGCGGGGTGCGGTATCCGAAAAAGGAGGTGTGACACCTTTGACTTTCTTTCTTTTCAAACGTCTTTACTTTGGAAGCAATCAACCACCATGGTCATTCGGGGTTGGACTGACGCACTCGCTGAGGCTGGGCATTTTCTTTGACTCTTGCCAGGCGGAGCCTTGTGAAACCGGTCCTACCACCTTTTCTTTGTAATAGTTACGAAATCAGAGTTAAATCGAAAGGGATTCAAAGAAAAGTATGCAAAAGGCAAGCATATGAGTTTTAAGAGAAGCGTCCCTTTCGGGGGAAAGAAGGACTTATCTGGGGTGCATGCTGGCTTCAAATGAACATGACATGCTTCTTGGACTGAACGCCCGACCCGCAAAAAATTTTCAACTTCTCGTGAACCCATTGATCCGCATTTCAAAACTAGGGAACCTTGCCAGGACTCTTCTAGTGATGAGATGTCTTCTTTTCGGCCGACAGCGCACTTTGTGGGTTTTCGCTAATCGACCTCTCTCATTTCTCCTCACCGTCGCGCGATTGTGCTCTTTGCGAGTTTTCACTAAGCGGACTCTCTCATTTTCCTTTTCTCTATTCACCATCGCCTTATGGTGCCCGAAGGTTTTCACCGATAAGACTCTCTCATTTTATTTCTCTCAATTTGAATTGTATCAGATTCCAACAATGATGTTTTTCACTTTGCTTATTTTGCCAATTGATCGGAAGGACTTGGACAAGGTCTTTGGGGTAAGAAGGATTTTGGGCAGAACTACAACTTTGGAACCATTTCTGCAGATTCATAGCCGAACCATCATATCATCTGCCCCAGTTTCAACTTTTGGGGAAATTGGAATTTTTGTTTTATTGTGACTGAACCTCAGGGAGAGGCTGCCTACGTATCCTTTCGGAATCAAGTCAAACGTAGTTCAGGCAAATAATTTTGTTTTGTTTTGTTTTTGTTTTGTTTTTCTTTTCCTTTCTTTTTTTTACTTTCGGGTTCCAAAGAGGGTAGCCAAAGAAACGGAACAAGCTCAATAGGGGTTTACGACGGATTGATAGTGTTTGGGGTAGCGAGAAGGAAAGCCTTCGTCATCTCAATTATACAAAAGCCATCAAACCAGAAGGCCTAGACATAATACTTTTTGACTGCATCTGCATTGACTGCTGTTTCAGGATCATTTCCTTCGACGTCTCCTAGATATAATGCTCATCTTGGCAATATCTTCCGGATTATGTATGGACCTCTCCAATTAGGAGCGAACTTCCCTTTTGCTTCCTAGTGATGAGGGAGAATGCGCCTAAGCACGAGCTATCCCACTTCAAAATTCCTGGGACGCACTTTCTCGTTATAGGCGTGGGCCATTCTTTGTTGATACAACTGCCCGTGACAAACTGCGGTCATCCATTTTTCATCAATTAATGACAACTGCTCTAGCCGGGTTTTAACCCACTCACTGTCCTCAATCTCTGCTTCAACAATTATGCGAAGCGAAGGGATTTCTACTTCTGCTGGTATGATTGCTTCAGTTCCGTAAACCAACAAGTACGGGGTCGCTCCAATTGATGTACGCACTATGGTACGATACCCGAGTAATGCAAAAGGCAGCTTTTCATGCCATTGCCTAGAGCTTTGAATCATCTTTCAAAATCTTCTTGATGTTCTTATTTGCTGCTTCAACGGAACCATTGGCTTTTGGCCGGTAAGGGGTAGAGTTTCTATGTGTTATCTTGAATTGTCCTCATACCTCTTAGATCAGACGATTGTTCAAGTTTGCAGCATTGTCGGTAATGATACTTGCAGGAATACCAAAGCGGCAAATGAGATTGAAGTGCACAAAGTCTACCACTGCTTTCTTAGTGACTGATTTGAGTGTGATGGCTTCAACCCATTTTGTGAAGTAATCGATTGCAACCAATATGAATCTATTCCCATTCGAAGCTTTCGGCTCAATTGGCCCAATGACATCCATACCCCAGGAAACAATTGGCCAAGGTGCTGATATCGGATGAAGCTCTGTTGCATGAATCAAATCACCGTGCACCTGGCATTGATGACATTTCTAAACAAAGTTGAATCAGTCTTTTTCCATAGTTATCCAGTAATACCCCGCTCGCAGGATTTTCTCTGCCAAAACATAACCATTCATATGGGGTCCGCATACTCTCGCGTGTACTTCACGCATAATCCTTCCAGCTTCCTTGGCATCAACACATCTTAGCAAGTTGAGGTCCGGGGTCTTTTTATACAAAACGTCACCGCTTAAGAAGAAACCACTCGCATGCCGTCTAGTGGTTCTCTTCTGATATCCAGTGGCTTGCTCGGGGTACTCTTGTGTTTTCAGAAACCTCTTGATATCATGATACCATGGCTGAGTGCTAGGTTCCACCTCGACCGCATTACAATAACCGTGCCTTTCTTTGATTTGAATTTCCAGAGGATCAATATGAGCATTGCCCGAGTAAGGCAGCATTGAAGCTAGAGTGGCGAGTGCATCGGCTAGTTCATTGTGACACCGAGGGATGTACCAGAACTCTATCGACTTGAAGCGTTTAGTGAGATATTCTACATGTTTTCGATAAGGAATGATTTTAATATCTCGAGTCTCCCACTCTCCCTAAGCTTGCCGTATAATCAAATCAGAGTCCCCCATGATCAATAAATCTTCAATATCTTGGTCAATTTCCATATTGATGCCCATGATGCAGGCTTCGCACTCAGCCGTATTGTTTGTGCAGAAGAATCGGAGTCTAGCTATAGCTGAGTAGTGCTGACCATTGGGTGATATCAAGATTGCCCCAATGCCTACACCTCTTGCATTTACTACCCCGTCAAAGAACATTTTCCAAGAACGAGTGTCCTCAGAGATGGCTTCTACTGAATTTACCTCCTCATCTAGGAAGTATGTGCTCAATAGTTGGTATTCCTCGTCAACTGGGTTTTCAGCCAAATGATCTGCCAACGCCTGGGCTTTTATTGCCGTGCGAGTGACATAGACTATGTCGAATTCAGTGAGCAAGATTTGCCATTTTGCCAGTCTACCAGTGGGCATTGGTTTCTGGAATATGTACTTCAAAGGATCCAACCTAGTTATGAGGTAAGTAGTGTGGGCTTGGAGATAATGTCTCAACTTTTGAGCGATCCACATCAGAGCACAACATGTTCTCTCCAACAATGTGTATTTGGCCTCGTAGCTAGTGAACTTCTTACTCAGATAGTAAATCGCCTGCTCTTTCTTGCCGGTTATATCATGTTGCCCCAGAACGCAGCCAAAAGAATTTTCCAACACTGTCAGATACAAGAAGAGAGGTCGCCCAGGCTCCGGTGGGACCAACACTGGAGGATTTGACAGATATTCCTTGATTTTGTCGAAAGCTTCTTGACATTCAGATGTCCACTTGATGGCTGCATCTTTCTTCAACAGTTTGAATATGGGCTCACATGTGGTAGTTAGTTGAGCGATGAATGGTAGTTAGTTGAGCGATGAACCGACTTATATAGTTTAACCTGCCCAATAAGCTCATCACATCCTTCTTAATTCTTGGAGGAGGTAGATCTTGGATAGCCTTTATCTTTGTTGGATCTAACTCGATACCTCTCCTGCTGACTACGAAACCCAGGAGCTTGCCTGATGGGACTCCGAAAGCACATTTATCCGGATTCAACTTCAAATCATACTTGCGTAGCCGTTCAAAGAACTTTCTCAAATCTCGAACGTGGTCACTCTGAGTTCGGGACTTAATGATTACATCATCCACATACACCTCTATCTCCTGGTGCATCATATCATGGAAAATGGCAGTCATGGCTCTCATGTAGGTTGCCCCAGCATTCTTCAGCCCAAATGGCATGACCCGATAACAGTAGGTACCCCAGGGTGTAGTGAAAGCTGTCTTTTCGGCATCTTCTTCATCTATCAACACCTGGTGATATCCTGCGTAGCAATCCACGAAGGACTGTATTTCATGCTTGGTGTAGTTATCAACAAGGATGTGGATGTTGGGCAAACGGAAATTGTCTTTGGGACTCGCCCTATTCAAATCTCGGTAGTCCACACACACCCGGGTTTTCCCATCTTTCTTCGGCACTGGAACCACATTGGCTAACCATGTAGTATATCAGACCACTCGGATTACCCCTGCTTTCAGCTGTTTTGTGATTTCTTCTTTGATTTTATCACTGATATCAGTCTTAAACTTTCTTTTCTTTTGCTGAACTGGAGGACAATCGGGGTAAATTGGCAATTTGTGTACCACTAGATCCACACTCAGTCCTGGCATGTCATCATATGACCAAGCAAATACATCCTTAAACTCAAACAGGAGTTGGATTATGGCATCTCGAGTTTTCTCATCTGTGTGAATGCTTATTTTGGTTTCCCTTATTTCTTCGGCTAGTCCCAAATTAACCGGTTCAGTGTCATTCAGATTTGGCTTAGGTTTGTTCTCGAATTGTTCCAATTCTCGATTTATTTCCCTAAAATCCTCTTCTTCATCATATTCCGGTTCTTGATTCATTATTTCACAGTTAGGCAGCGTGTTTGAGTCAGGGCATGAATCCGCAGGCATGTCATGTTATTTAAAGCCGCATTATTATAACTGAAAAGAAAAGATGAAAAGGGAAAAAATAAACAAAAATTAGAAAGAATAAAGAGTAAATGGATGATGAAATATTTATTTCATTTCTTGGAATTTGGAAAGATACCAGGGTTTACATTCAGGAATTTAAAAGACAAGAAACTGAAAGAAAACATCTGAGTTACACCCTGAAACAACTCGAGACGCAGAAAAGGTGACATGGCTAGTCTACCAGGACTTCCATCTGATCGGGAATAGCGTAGCATTCCAATTTTGGAGTTTAGCATCTGGTCCCATGTAGATCACCTCAGCGGTGCTAGTCCCTTCCCCTGGCTGGACCATGTTGGTTTCATAAAGCATTTGCCTCATAGCTCCACAGATATCTTCTATTTCCTCAACCGTGAAGACCTCATCGTCTTCTTCTTCGCCATACTTAGGCTTGACAAAGGTCTCATACAGATGTGGCAATGGTTGTGGCAGAACCCATCCTTCCTTCTTTCTTTCTTCGGCCCATTTCTCATCATCTGGGGTAGGGTGGAAGCCTATCTCGAAATACTTTTCTGCTGTGGGTAGAGTTACCGGCTCGGATATTCCTTGCAAAGCTTTTCCCAACCCTTTTCCTGGTTTGAAACCATGTCTAATCACGTCTTTGGCCACCATGATTGAAGCATTAGACAGGAAAGTCTGGGGGCACGGATGACCTTCCTCATGCTAGTCAGCTACCACAATTTCAAAGGCTTGATAAACAATATGCTCACTTCCCTCCCTCGCCTCCAAGCATGGGATAGATGGTTCACGATAAATGGACTGCTCTCCTTCCCTGTGGACCACGATCTCCTGATCTTCATACTCAAATTTCACCATCTGGTGGAGGGTAGAGGGCGCGGCTCCTGCAGCATGGATCCAAGGCCTTCCCAGAAGAAAATTGTAAGATGTATCCATGTCTAACACCTGGAAAGTTACCTCGAAATCCACCGGGCCTATGGTCAATATCAAATCAATTTCACCGATGGTATCCCTCTTAACATCGTCAAAAGCTCTCACACAAAAGTTATTCGGATGAATCCTTCCCGTCCCTATTTCCATTCCTTGCAAAGTGGAGAGTGGGCAGATGTCAACCCCCGAGCCTCCATCCACCATGACCCGCTTAACGTAGTAACCCTCACATTTGACAGTCAGGTGAAAGGCTTTATTGTGAGTAGCTCCCTCTGGAGGCAAATCATTTTGGCTGAAAGAGAGTTGATTGACGGCGAAAAATCTTTCCGCCATTCTTTCATTTTGTTCAACTGTCGTTCCAATTGGCACATATGCCTCATTCGTGGTTTTCACAAGAATCTTCTGATGCTCTGAGGATTTCGTCACTAATGACAAAAGTGACACTTGCTCAGGATATTTCCTCAATTGGTCCACCGTTTCATAATCCGGCATCTTCATTTTTTGAAAGAAGGCCTCTGCTTCTTCAGCGCTCACCGGCTTCTTAGATGGAAAGCGCTTTTGTGTGGCACTGTTTACCTCTTGTACGTTTGAATATTTTTCAACAGGGACTGTTCCTGGAAGTTCACCCGAAATTTCCTTCCCTTTATATGTAACCATTGTTTGTTGGTAGTTCCATGGCACTGCAGAGGGTTCGGTCATTGGCTTCTGGGGTGTGCGTCCAATAACCATTGGCTCACTCAGCCGAGGCGGTTTAATTGTCCCCCACACCACATAGGCCCCTTTTGGCACATACATATGTGTCCCCTTTTTCACTTCATACTTTCTCGGAGTGCTCACAACTAGTGGTTTCTCTTGGCGACCTCGCGGAACATAAAGAACCCCGTGTTTAGGAGGCACCGGCTCTGCTTTTGTCTCGATTTTCCTCTCGGGCTCAATTTTGATAGCTTTATTCTTCTTCTTCCCTTTTTCCTGCTTCGGGGCTGCCCTGGGCTTCCTTTCGGCATCGACAATAGCAATTATGGCTTTCAGGGCCGGATCAAATTCCCGATCTTCACATATCATACCGATTACCGGCCCGTTGTGGCAAGCGGGCAAATGGTTATTGGTAACATTCGGAGCTTCTTCATCCCTCAACACTATTTTCCCTTGTTCGATCAAATCTTCCACCACTTTTTTCAATGTCCAGCAGTTGTCAGTACTGTGCCCTTCAGCTCCTGAATGATAGGCATAATGGACACCCCGTTGATAGGCTGAAGATTCTGGGTTCGGCCTGTTTTGGGCAATAGGCTATAGTAGGTTCATCTGGATGAGCTTCGGGAACAAACTGGAGTATGGTTCACCAATTGGTGTAAAATTTGGTCATCTTGGTAGTTCCCGAGGGTGGAAATTATATTATGGTGGTCGGGGATTATATTGGTTTTGGTAAGGAGGCTGGTTTCTTTGGAATGGAAGTGGGTTTTGAGTAGCTTGTGGTTGCGGTCGGCCGAAAGGTTGAGCATTCATTACCGCATAAGGCGGAGGAGCATAAGTCATATATGTGTGAGGGTAATAGTGCTGAGGGGATCTTTCTGAGAACACCGGTCTAGGAGCCCGGTACCTTCTTCCTCCCGATGCTGTCATCACTGTTTCTTCTTTCTTCTTGCCTTTTTCCATTCCTCTAGACCCGCCCTGGATGGCTTGGGAGGTTGCTCTTATGGCCGATTGGCTCAAAATTCTGCCCGTTTTTAGCCCATTTTCTACCATTTCTCCAATTTTTATTGCCTCTGCGAAAGGCTTTCCCATTGCGGACATCATATTCTGAAAATAGTCTGCTTCCTGGGCTTGAAGGAAAACAGTGACCATCTCTACCTCATCCATTGGAGGCTTCACTCTTGACGCCTGTTCGCGCCACTTAATTGCATATTCGCGGAAACTTTCTGAGGGCTTTTTCTTTAGGTTGGATGAGGAGTTCCTATCTGGCGCAATGTCTATATTGTACTGAAATTGTCGAACAAAGTCTCGGGCTAGATCATCCCATATATGCCAACGTGAGACATCCTGATCCATATACCACTCTGAAGCGATACCAATCAAGCTTTCCCCGAAATATGCCATCAACAGTTCTTCTTTGCTACCGGCCCCCCGTAACTGATTGCAATACTTCTTCAAATGAGCAATAGGGTCGCCGTGTCTGTCATACTTTTCAAATTTTGGTGTTTTGAACCCTGACGACAAATGTACATGCGGGAACATACAAAAGTCTGTATAGGAAACGCTCTTCTGCCCGCTCAAGCCTTGCATATTTTTCAAGCTTTGCTCTAGGCTTCTCATTCTCTTTGCCATCTCATCCTGCTCTGGGGCCTTTGGGGTCTTGTCCTGCCCAGGCATAAGCTCATATGGTGGCTGAGAGTAGGTGTATTGAGGGTAATGAGGAGGGTCAGCCTGGAAAACTGGATTCTGGAATGTGAAGACCGAGGGGTCAAAAGCATGCTTTGGTAGTGATGGTTGTGTTGTTGCAGAAGATGGTGGAGCCGTGAAGATATTGGGAGCAACTCCAGATGGGAACACCTGGGGATGAGCCTCAGAGGGTGTTCCGAAGAAGTTAGCAGTCATAGTAGGTTGCCCTAGAGGAATATTTGAGCGGCTGATAGGGACAGTGGTAGCCCCTCCAGATCTAGGGAATAACTCCGGGAATCCGGGGATAGTGCTTGGGGGTTCCTTTCCGTTCTTCCAAGCATCCCACATTTCCATCAATAGCAGGCGCAATATCCGATTTTCTTCATCCGTATAGGATTCAGAGGCCGGGACCCCGGAGATGGGGTTGTCTTCGGGTATGGGGATTGCAGGCAAAGTCATTTCAGATGACATCTCTGTGTTTCCTTTGGATCTGGTGAAGTATCGATGCGAGGCCAGCTTACCACAAACCGACCACTGTTTCTAAAAAGCTCAGCTGGGAATGACAGCAACAACGGTTAATATGAAATAAATAACAGATAGGTAATCGCACATTGGAGTGTGATGCACCTATACAATTAAATTAATATCTACATGTTTGCTTCGATTGCATGCGTCATCCCGACTTTTCCTCTTATTCCTTTTCTCTTTTCTTTTCTCTTTTTGTTTTGTTTTTCTCTCATTTTCTTTTCCCTCCTTCTTCATTTTTATTTTCTGCTTTTCTTTTTCTATGGTTTTTCACTCAATACCTTATTTCTTCCTTTGTGTTTCCTTTTTCTCTTGTTTTTTTCCTTTTACTTATTTCCCTCGTATTTCTCTTTTTCTTTTTTTTTCTCAGGATTACGGTCGAATCTTATGTAGATTGCCTACGTATCATGGACCAACATGAATCAAACCAGGCATAGTTCTTGCAAATAAATGCAAAAATAAGGAAACAATTTTTTTTTGGGAATTTTCAATTTTTTATTACTAACAACTGCGGTTACAAAAGCTACTAGACTATTTGTTTTTCTTTTCTTGAAAAAGGGAAATTACAAAACAGACTCAAAAGCGAAAATGCAGACTCGATTAACTAAGAATACATCAAAGCTTCAAATCCTGGGGCCCGCGGGGCATCATTCAGCATCGCCGCGGGCCTGCGTGCAAGACCCCTTTGCAACTGATCTAAATCATTCATGACCTGGCGAACAAATATCATCACCGAGGCAAAGAACGTGGTACGACCCATTCGCTCACCGGCCTGACACTTCATAACAATATAGTTTACAATGCTTCAGATCCTTTCCCTGATTCGGCCCTTTTCTTGGAGGAGTCAACTTATTTGCTGGGTACGAGCCTCTAACACCTGAGAGTCCTGGAAGTGAAGGCCTTATAATAAATTTAATTCCTTTTCCATTTCGGCAATTAACCCGTAGCACTGGTCCCTTTCGACTTGGAATTCTTTGTCCCGCTGGGCTGTCTTTTCTAGCATAGTATTCATTTTTCTCTTCATTTTAGCAATGGTCCCCTCGTAGTTTCTCCACATTTGTTGCACAAATTGGGCTTTTTCTTCAGTCTTCTTGGCCCACTGTGCCCGCAGTCTTGTCATATGCGCCTCAGATTTTTCTAACACTTCCTGGGAGTCCAAGACTTGTTTCTTCAGCCCTTTAATCAACCTTTCATCGGATAGACTTCTTTCTTGGTTCCTGGAATCTATTTTCATTTGCTTAATTTGGGCTTTGAGCCCTTCATTCTCCTGAGCTAACTTCTTTTTATCTTCTTCATCGGCTACAGCCTGTATACTCTTGTCGAATTGGAGGTCATGGAGCTGTTGCTCCAACTGTCCTATTCTATCTCGGTACTCCCTTTCCTTGGCTTGGCAATCCTATTGAACCTGGACCCCATCGATGAATTGCTGCATATATAGCCTTTTAACTGGTCTCTCAGGGATTTGAAACCTTTTGCCAAACCATATCAGATACTTGGGATCTACCTCGCCTCTATCTTGGTCCTATATTATAGTTTTAGGCTCGAGGAAACGACACTCATTCCATATCTTTCGGATTCTGCCTTCAGGAAATGTAGCCTTCGGGCCTAACTCAATGACTTGCCCACTCAAGTCTTCATCATTGTGCACGGTCTGGAATCTTCCAAGTTGTCGCAAAACTCGATAAGGAGCATAAGGTTGTATGCTTCGAATACCCATCAAAAGAATATAGGGGACCTCTGCTGATGTGTATACAGCTTCAGTAGCAGGAAGCCACCCATAAGCCCATTCAACTTTATCTGCAGTCTGGGATCTTAAGCATGACGACCAGGCCTTAGTACCCTCAGGGAACTCAATACCTGTCACCCGGGTCCCAAATTCTGCAATACAACTCAACTCGGTTAAACCGTAGTTCATATAGCCTGTGCGGTGACAGAGGTATTCCTGCATCCACAACTGTAAGAGCAAATTGCAACCTTGAAAGAATTTCACGCCTTCCCGACATTTGGTCAAAGCTTGGTACATTTCTGCTACAATCAGGGGAACCACTGTGCTGGTAGGTTTTTTCATGGCAACATCTAGCATCCCTACATGGCCGAGGTCTATGTGACTATCTTTTCTTGGACAAACCACCACTCCCAGAAAGGCTATCATCAAGGCTAATCCCCGTCGGGCTTCCCATTTGTCTTTATTCCCAGCATGTGTCAAGCCGGTGTTGGGTTCCTCGAAACTTTTTGGGTTACCATATCGGTGGTATAGGAAACGCAATGTACAACACCCTTCCACCAGATGCGGGTCTTGAATATCCCGTCTGATGTTTAACAAATCCAAGAACCTATGAAGGGTTATCGGTCATGGGGCCAATAGGTATCTACCTCGGAGGTTTCCGTTAAGACCCGCGTATCCCGCAATCTCTTCTAATGTAGGTGTGAGTTCAAAATCTGAAAATCGGAATACGTTACGGGTCGGGTCCCAAAATGGTATTAATGCCTCAATAATGTCATTCCTCGGTTTGATGTTCAATAAATCCACTAGACCGCCCAAAATTTTGGCCACAATCTCTCTGCTTCCTTTTCCTTGATCATGCCACCACATATGAAGTTTCAAGGGGATCTCACTCAGGACTGAGAAGGTTTAGATGTTACTTAAAGTCATCTTGCACATTTATTTGAAGGGATTTAATGATTTATTTTGAGAAAAATAGTTATTTTTGCAAAAAAAGTTTATTTAGAAAACAAGGAACTGGTTTTGCAAATACGGCCTTTCAGCACTTCTGGGAGGAATATTTTAAGGTTGTGCCCGCAAACCATTTAAAAATAACTCAAGGTGGCTGTTCTTGCAAAAATAGCCTTCCGACGTCCTTTTGGAGACATTCGGCTTATTTTAGACAAGAATGGCATCACCCGACTTATTTACGATAAAAATTAAAATTTTGATATTTTTTGGGCTATTTTGGCAAAAGGGAGGTTGGAACCGATGAGGGTTGCCTACGTATCTCACATCCGGTGAGAATCAAACCAGCGTAGTTTGGGCAGATTTGCCAAAATCAAAACTATTTTGAACAACAATTTTCCTTCTATTCGTCAAATATTTTCCCTTTTTCCTTTTTTTTTTTTAAAAAATCCGGCAGCATTTTGGTACTATTTGGGCATTGGGTTTTTACAACAAATGGTCCCCTCACTTAGTCATAACACTGCTTATTTTTCTCTATTTTCACTCATTTAGACAAGCCGATCAACATGCAAAGACGAGCAAATAAATGCGCAAGTAGCACGTAAGATGCATCTGGATGGTCAATTCATTTCAGGTCACCTGTCCTAGACGGACCCAACCCTGTGTTGAGTCCCCTAATTCAAATGCACATGATGCAAACAAACGTCCTACTAGGGATCCAGCATGAGTTTTTGTTCTTCTAGGTTTAAACCCTAGGTTTATTGGTCTAGACTTGGCTTACCCGAACGGACAGCTCGAGCCGAGGGGGAGGCAGCGTACCGGGGATACAGAAGCTTCGCCGGCTTAGCAACTTATCCAACCTTGTTCTAAATTGGGAAAGACTCTAAACAGAAGAGAAGCTGTACGAAGTGCACCCTTCTCCATGATGTAGAAGACTCAAAAAGAGGAAGGGATTCGCGACAGTTTATACATACAATTTCAACGAATATCAAAGGGGTAAAACATTTAGCACATATAGCATGGAACATGTAGAAAAATCAGATAAAGCCAAATATAACAATTATAATAAGCTCGAATTCTTGAACCCTGAATCGAAATTCTGGGTTCGATCCCCAGCAGAGTCGCCAGAGCTGTCACACCTCCTTTTTTACATACCTACCCCGAAGGATAATGTATAAGGGAGTTTTTCCATTTAAAGTGACATTATTCGAAATGATATTATTTATTTATTTAGAGTCTCCACTTGGGATAGGATTGGCTTTTGGTGTCCCAAGTCACCGGTTTAACTTGAATCCCAAATCGAGAAAAATTTCTACTTCCTAGATGGAGTCTGCGAACCAGAAATTCTGAATAAGGAATTCTGTTGACCCGAGGGAAGGTGTTAGGCACCCCGAATCCCGTGGTTCTAGCATGATCGCTTAAATTATTATAAATGGCTTAAAATATGATTTTTATACATATTCGAACCTATAGTGCAATTTTATAATTATTTACCGCTCTTAATTACTTTTTATGAAAGTGAACGTCGTTTAAAAACGTATTTTTGGATCACGTCACATGAAATGCACCCGGATCCTCGACACATTCTTATTCAACATTTTTGGATTTGGATTTGGGTCGCATGAAATGCACACCCGTATTTAAGAAGGTAAAGTTATTAAAAAGCGCGCCTAAAGTGACTAACGTATTATTAACTTTGCAGAGGGCCGTGAAATTCGCTAAACGGCACGCCCTGAATTCTAAGTATTTTTTAATTAAGCATTTAATGAAGGCCCCATAATTTATGGGTTTTGTTTGGCGAAGCTCATCTCATTTTTATTTAAAGGCCAACCTAAAGCAACTACGATTTTTCTATTTATTATTTGTCTCTAAAAGGATCTAATTAATTTACATTTATAAATTCGAGCCTCGAATTCAAGTACGAATTCAAACAAAAGGAAAGACCCTCTTAATTTGAACCCGCCACCTAACTCGAAACCCAAATTTATATTTTCAAATTAATCCATTATTCCTAATATAATTTTTTTAAAAAGAGTTTTTGACATTCTAGCAAAACTTTTTTTTCAAAATGAGCCCAATTCCAAAATGAGGCAAGGAAATCAGGTAAGCATTCTGTGGTATACGTTGGGCCTGTCTTAGTGGTCCAATATCTATGAACCAAATTAAACCAAATGCCCAACTTATAAATTAACACTTAGTCTAGAGTTGTGATGGACCTTCAGAAAAGGAAAGATATTTAGTTTTTGAATTGGGCCACAGTACTGGGCCGTTCACCAAGGTGTTGGTCCATAGACTAACAAAATTTAGTATTGCCTGCTGGGCAAAGCGTTGGGCCTATTTGTGGACCACACAACCATAAGCCAAATCAAGACTACTGTTAGAGAGGTGATTTCTAGGCAATTACCCACCCCTTAGTATTCATTTAATAATGATCAATATTCAGACTAAAATTCTAACTGGACAGCAAAGCATTAGGCACAACTAAAATTTTAATCACAATTCTAGTTGAAAACATGGCTTACATTTGCACCTACGTCAGTTGCAAGACTTGTCTTAACAAATTCTTAAGTTCCGTTCTAAACCAAGCACAAAACTATATTGAATATGATTCTAATCTATGCTGAAAAATCTATACAAACAGAATGTCCATGTTTAACAGTCCAATACAAGTAATCATAACGTATTGATGAGATAATAGCCAACATGAAACCATAGCATCATACTTATAATAATCCTTAGCCTAGTACATATAGAGAAATAACAACATTGGTGCATGTAGCTAGATATAACATGAAGTTACACGAAAGGAACAAATTGCCAATTGTTTCACTTCATTTCCACTGCTTGAAAGTTACAAGAGATGTACCTGGATTCCGAACAAAGTGAAAAGAAAAATTGGGTCAGCTATGCAACAGCAGTATACAGCAGCACGATCAGCAGTAAACAGCTCACACAAAGCTAATTTTTAACCCAAATCAAGCCATAACACCCAGGGATGGAAGATAGAGGAATACAACAACAAAAATGACACCAAAACCACTGATTTTACTCTAATTTAGTTAAAATTGATCCAGGGGTACTCAGATTACTTCAACACTTCAATGTTTACCCAAGGATGAAAATTAAGGTCTATAACTCAAAAATTAGCCTAAAGGGATCAATTGAAACAATGTTTTTTGAGTTTTTTTACTGGATTTTTGTTTGTTTTTGGTATTTTCTTTGGAAGGAATGAAGATCTACATAAATTTTAACTATAGAATTCAAGTTTTGAATCTCTTAGAATCTGAAATTCAAATTTTGAAGATCAGATCTGCAAGGATAATTTTTGGGGGAGGAATTAAGAGCTGGAAGGATTTTGGGAAATTTTCAGGGGTAAAAACCTGTTTATCAAGGCACTAGTCCTCCCCTTTATATGCAAGAATACGGGCAGAAGGTTCTGGAAGGTTTTACTCATTTTTCCCCTTTTTATTTTCAGAAATTGTACCTTAATCCCTAATTTTGTGGCTTGTGGCCCAATTTACTGCATTAAGAATGCAGAAACTTATACTAAGGCCCCCCTTCTAAAAGGCCCTAGAGTATTTTAGCTTTGTTTTCTACCTATGGAATACCTATACTACCCTTACTTGAGTTCTGAAATTACCAAGTATTAACAAACCAACCCATTTTAGATGCCTAAACTACCCTTGATTGCCCCTAAAATTACTAACCTTAGTATGAACTATAACCCCCAGCCCCCTTTTACCTCAGTTACCTTTAACTATGGTTGAACCTAGTGAGTCTAAATAAGCTATATCCAAACCTTAAGCCTAATTAAATTGAAAAATGAACACTGAATTGAAGAATAATCAAAACTAAACTAATTAAACTAACAAAATATTAATTTAATTAAACAAAATCAAATAATAACCAAAACAGATTTGAAACTAAAATCTAACAGGAACCAAATCAAATTGCAAAAATAATACTCATGTGTTTAAACCAAATAACACAATACTTATCAGAATTGCCAAACACCTAATTGAATCAAAATAAAACTAAAATAAAATCTAACTACACTACAATTCGAATCCATCAGAATAAAATATCAAAATTACTGACATTCAGAAACAATTTAACAATCAAAATTAAATTGGAACAGAACGAAATACACTAACATCAAAGTTACTGAAATTTAACAATCAAAAACACAACAAAAAAAAATCAAAATTAAACTAACATGAAACAATTACTGAAATTCAAGTCAAATTGGAACAAAAGCAAACAATTACACTGGATGAACACATACACATATATATAAAAAAAGAAAGAAAGAAATTGAGAAACTCAGTGTCTTTTTTTTGTTTTAATGTATGAACTTGAAATTGGCCCCAAAAATGATATTATGTTCTTATTCCCTGTCAAATAAGCACATAATTTCACTTTTAGGGCTATTAGACACTGGTAATCATCAGAGCTTGAACTTAGATCCAGAATTTGAGAAGGTCTGAGCGCCTTTGAATTTGAGAGAAACTGGTTATAGATATAGAAAGGGAAGGAGGAGGTTGTTCAGGGGTGTGTTTTTGGAGGTGAACGGAGCATCGCCGCCGAACACAGCAGAGACGGTGTTAATACTTTTGAAGATTCGAAGAGTTGGGGAGGGGATTGAAGGAAAATATTGTGGGGGTTGGAAAGAGGAGAGGAAGGGGAATTAATGGTGTAAATTTTGGGGTATTTGGAGGCTGGCCACCGGCAGAGACGATTTCCGGCCGGCGGCGATGGCAGAAGGCGGCAACGACATGGTACGAGGAAGAAGAGACATTTTTTTGGGTTTTAAAACATTTTAGGACATTTTTATTCATCTCTTTGGATTGACAAGAACCGTTAGATGATGGAAGATGAATGGCCACGATTCCCTGACGCCAAAACAATGTTGTTTCGTTATAGGGATGACCAGACCGGGTAAAGGGTGTGGGTTTGGGCCTTTTTGGCCGGATTTGAGGGGCTGATTGCGCTCGAATTGGTCCAAGACTTATGGTCTGATTTACTCTTCTCTTATTTAATTCAATTATCCACTTTCCTTTTTATTAATTTCCTTTTCTTTTCTTTTCCCTTTTTTTATTTATTTGTTTTGTTTATTTCTTTACAAAATTAAAACTAACAAAGCTTAATTTGACTCCCAAACTTAGACTAATTAATTTTCTAAAAATAAACTAAATCCTAATTTGAAAGGAAACTAAACAAAGAGTGAAATTAAAAGAACAAAAAATGTAAAAGATTTATTTTTTGTTATTTTTCTCTTATTTTAGTAATATTAATTAACTAGCAAAACTAAAAAATAAAAATCGAATTCTAAATGCAAATGCACTATTTTTGTATCTTTTTTATGAATTATGGCAGCTAAAATGCACACAAAAATTCAAACAAAGCACAAAATCATGCAATTAATTCAAATAATAAAGAAAAATCCTAATTCTAAGGAATTTATAGGAGTACTTTAAGTGTGGCAAAAATCACGTGCTTGTCACACCTCCTTTTTCATACGCTACTTTACCCGCGAGAGCGTATAGGAGTTTTTTCACTTTAAGGACAATCGGAACGGGATTAATTATTTAAGTCTTTGAGAGTCGCCACTTAAGAATATAATGGTGTCCCAAGTCACCAGTTTAATCCCGAACCGAGGAAAGTTTGACTCTGTTACAGTCTGCGAACTAGAAATCCGGATAAGGAATTCTGTTAACCCAGGAGAAGGTGTTAGGCACTCCCGGATTCCGTGGTTCAAGCATGGTCGCTCAACTGTTGTATTTGATTTTATCTGATTCCGATTATATGTTTTTAAATCATGTGCATTAATGTTCTACTTTTTCAAATTTTAAGAATTGCAACGTCGTGAAAATGCATTCCTTGACTACACCGTGCCAGTACGCCTGTGGCTTTGGATACATTTCGACTTCGTTGGGAGTAGGATTTGGGTCACATAAATGTGCACCCGTTCATGAGAATGTATATTGAAATTGTGCCTAATGGTATCTATTTCTTTGTTAATTTGGGAAAAACCGTGGAATTAGCTAAACGATCATTCCGATGACTAAATTATCATAATCGTTATTTTTAGGGCCCCGTGTGTTTATTTTATGACGAGGCTCATCTCATTGTATTTTAAAGGTTAAACCTAGATTACACTAAGTTTTCTATCATTATTTTTTCCTTAATAGAAATAATTATTAGTGCATTTTTATAACAGTTCTCATGATCATTTATTCGGATCCAGGCCACTATACGTTATTGGGTCTGGAATTTGGACTAATTTAATAGAAGTACACAAGTATGCATAAGGCTATTTAAAGCCCAGTCCACAGTTACGAATTCAAGTCTCTTGGGCTTAGAAGCTTTCATGGTTGAATCCAGCTTTCTATGCCTGGATCCGTCAAATTAACAACTAAATTTGAAGCAAATTTAATCATTTATCAGGCAAACCATACAAATACTTACTACTTCAGTATCAGATTTCAACTAAAAATGTAACTTCGATTTTATTCATCTATCAACATTTGGCAATCAAACTGTATCAATCAAATTGTGTTGAGACATATGTGTTCATTCAGATTCAAGTCTATTTAATTTTACTTGCTATTTCGAAATGGCTAACTAATTATACAGTTTGCATGTTTTTAACTAATTCCTGAACTTCATTCATATTATATTCATGTTTCACGTCTGTTTTCGAATTTAAACTAATTTAAACAGAATCTAACACTTCAGAATTATGAACGCACGTGTCTAACTACCTCCTTATTTTTGTTGACAGTCAATAATTCAGAAACTTTAAACAATGAAAATGCTCTAATATTTCATGTTCACTTCTTAATTTCAGAAATCAAATGATAATCCAGAAGCGTTCAGTTAGAATTAACCAATTTCGAACCTATAAATCTAAGTGATCATCTTTTAAGACTAAGTTACTCTACGTTATCCCTATATTAATTCCTAAGCTAATGATTCAGCGATATTACTAGTTTCAGTTCATGGTTTTTACAGTCCAAGTACACATTATACAGCAGATTCCTAATGAATTACATAAGTTCTAAGTATTCTACAACTAACAGCAAAACAGAATTACAAATATAGAAGAAAAACTAGTGTGCATTTCATTTCTTCAGAACTTCAGTTACATCCTTGAAAGGCAGTAGTATACCTGGTCAAATTGAGAGGAAAATCAATGAGTTCTAGGATGTAGAAGAAGAAGAAGATCAGCGACAAGCAGAAATCCAAGTAATAACAGCAGTAATTCCAATATAACACAACAACAGACTTGATTTCAGAGGAGAAAACCCAACAATTTCAACCAAATGATACAGAACAGTGATCGAAACAACAGAAGTCCAGAGTTTTCACTCAAATTGAATCAATGAAACAGTAGTAATACTAAATTTTAGTGTATTTCCAATTTCAAAACTTCTGAACCTCTTAAATGGTGGCCTAAGAAGGCCTATTTATAGAACAAAAATGGGAGGGAAATTTGAATTAAATATTCAGATTTCCTACCCCTACTCTTTTTAATTGTTTTCAGTTTGGTATGCACAAATTAGACGTGAATACACTTGAACCCTTGCTAGAAGGTTCAAGTGTATTCTATATTATTCTATTTAAGCCTAAATGTCTTTATTACCCTCACTTGCCAGTGATTTGTACCTATTTATCCTTTAGGTATACCTAAGATACCCTTTATTATTTAACTAATCACATAAAAACCAAGCAGATTTGACTTTAGTACCCTTACCCTTTTCAAATTATTTCCAGAATACCACTTATCCCTTCCCCTTCTACCCCTGTCTTTTATTCATAATTACCCGACCAAACTCTAGGTCAATTAGGCTTTGCAGTCGAGGTCAGAACAGTATTTAACAAATAAC
>MU754649.1:6805-25968 GCA_026770625.1 Nicotiana glauca | reverse complement strand
TTATAAATAAAAGCACATAAATTAGCATGTAATAAAATCAAATAAAACCAAAATACAACAGTTGAGCGACCGTGCCAGAACTACGGAATTCGGGAGTGCCTAACACCTTCTCCCGGATTAACAGAATTCCTTACCTAGGATTTCTAGTTCGCAGACTGTAACAGAGTCAAACTTTCCTCGGTTCGGGATTAATTCGGTGACTTGAGACACCATTATATTCTCAAGTGGCGACTCTGAAATTTTTAAATAACTAATCCCGTTCCGACCGTCCTTTAATTGGAAAAACTCTTTTTATTATACCCTTCGCGGGGTATAGTAAGCCGTAAAAAAGAGGTGTGACAACAGGAACAAAGGCTCATTACATATCTTAATACAACAGAATGTGAAGAAGAGATTTTAGAGTCACTGACCTTTTTGCGAGCAGTGAACTAGGGCACGAGCCTTGGATCTACCCCCTCTCTGTCGGCAGAAACGAAAATAGAAAGACAAAGAAAGTTGGATTCTTGAGAGTTATAATAATTGATAGTTAAAGACTATTGTTTGTGGGTTTTATTGTGCTCTAGAACCCTGTCCTCAAAATTATTGCCAAACACATGTATTTATAGCGGTAGATTAGAGCTAGGCTTCTTTAGCCGGAATTCTTCAGATTTTGATTTTGAAATAGGGTCAAAAAACCGTTCGAATCTGAACGTTGGGAATTTAATGTTCATGTGGCTTGGTCTGAGAAATTCCTCTGAGATCAAATCAAATCCCTGAAAATCAGCTCTTTCCATCTCAGAAAATCAAAATGCCAAAAGTCTTTTGGCCTCTTTTGTTGACTAAATCATTGATGATAAAAGAGATACATGGAACTTGCTCCAAAATAGAAGGGACAAAGTTTGTTCTTGGTTAAAGTAAAGCTTAAACTTGCATAAAAAAATGAAAAAAAGAGAAAAGGAAGATGGTGGGGACGGCTGTGTTTCTTCTTTTGGAGAAGATAACAAAATACCTAGCTGATGTAGTCTTTGTGGAATAATCCTTGGGCTAAAAAAAATAATTCGAATGTATCTAATGGGCTGATTTAATATTACAAAGTTTTGCTAATGATATAGATACTAATAAATATTATCTTATATTTAATAATTATAGAATTTAAAAGTAACGACAAACTTGTTTAAATAAAAAAAATGGTGATAAAATATAGTAGTGACGTCAAATGATGGATATAATTTTAATGATAATTCTAGCAATTCTAATAATTAGTGATAAGGACAATAATAAATATAATTATAATAGTAGTTAGTAGTAGTCATAATAATAACATATATAGTAATACTATTACTACTTCCAATGATAGTAGTAGTAAATGGAAAGTAGTAGTAATATTAATAATACTAGTAATAGTGATATTAGGTAAATAATAATAATAATTAGGTCTAGTTTGTGCTAAAAATGGTAAAATAACTATATCTTACATTATTAGTGATATTAGAAGCTCAAGTAAATAAGTTGGAAGAAAAGAGGGATAAAATTGGATGTCAACAACTAAGACAGTACGGGATAAAGCTGAACCCAGAAAAATGCGCCTTCGGCGTGGCTTCGGGAAAATTCCTGGGTTTTCTCGTATCACAGCGAGGTATCGAAGTCAACCCGGACCAGATCAAGTCCATAGACACGATACCCAAGATTCTAAATAGCAAGAAGCAGGTGCAGAAACTAATAGGGCGAATAGCCGCTTTATCCAGGTTCATCTCACGATCCTCGGACAGATGCCACAAATTCTTCAGTGTGTTGAGGAAAGAACGAGGGCTGCAATGGAACGAGGAATTCATCAAAGCACAAAGAAAATTGAAGGAATATCTATCTTCGCCACCTTTGCTCGTCAAAGCAGATCCAGGCGAGTGCCTACTCGTGTACCTGGCAGTGTCCGAAGTTGCTATCAGCGCCGTCCTAGTTCGCAAAAACAAAGGTACGCAATCCCCTATTTACTATATCAGCAAAACTTTAATAGATGCCGAAAAGAGGTAGACCTCGAAAAGCTGGCTTTGGCATTAGTCGTAGCTTCACGAAAGCTTAGGCTCTATTTTCAATGCCATCCCATAAAAGTAATAACGACCTTCCCCCTAAGGGGCATCCTACATAAACCCGAACTCTAGGGTAGGCTCGCCAAATGGGCCATAGAGCTCAGCGAGCATGACATAACCTATCATCCGAGAACTGCCATCAAGTCACAAGTACTTGCCGACTTTGTCGCCGACTTCAGCATGGGGATATTGCCAGAGGTGGAGCAAGAGGCCCTCCGCGCCTCTACCCACACCGACCTCTGGACCCTCTACACTGACGACACTGCGAATGCCTCGGGATTGGGACTGGGACTCGTCCTCGAAGTCCTCACAGGAGAAGTAATTCGCCAGTCCATACGATGCACCGAGATGACTAAGAACGAGGCCGAGTATGAGGCTGTGATTGCAGGCATGAAGCTAGCCATCAAATTTGGAGCCCGACAGCTCATCCTCCACTCATCCTCCACTGCGACTCTCAACTCGAAGTAAACCAAGTCGCCGGAACATACCAAATCAAAGAGAAAAGGCTACAAAAATACCAGTCAAAAATCCATAAGTTGATGCCAAAGTTCGATGAATGTCACTTCGATCAAATTCCCAGGGGACAAAATGTCGAAGCAGATAGCCTAGCGAAGCTGGCCGCGGCAACCAAAAATATCAACAAAGAGAATGTGGTCACTCTCCTCCATTTAGCCGTCGACCACGTCGAGGTACTCTCTTTAAACTTGACTTGGGACTGGCGCAACCAGTTTGTATCCTACCTGCAGGATGGGACACTCCCATACGACAAAAAGGAGGCCAAGAAACTTTGAGTGCAAGCGGCCCGGTACAGCCTAATAAATCACGATCTCTATAAGAGAACGTTCGGCGGTCCCCTTGCTAAATGTCTCGGGCCACATCAGACGAGGCAAGTATTAGAAGAAGTGTATGAAGGCCATTGTGGCGCCCATACAGGGAACCATAGCCTTTTCCGATGCCTCATATGCGCCGGCTACTACTGGTCCACCATGAAGAAAGAGGCAGTGGATTATGTCCGAAAATGTGAACAATGCCAAAAGTACGCCCCCATGATACACCAGGCAGGGGAACTCCTTCATTCAGTCACCTCGCCATGGCCATTCATAAAACGTTGGATGGATATAGTCTGCCCTCTACCGACAGGACGAGGAAAGGTACGCTTTCTGTTGGTTTTAACTTATTATTTTTCTAAATGGGTGGAAGCAGGAGCGTACACACAAATACACGAGCAAGAGGTAATCGCCTTCATATGGAAAAATATCATATGTCATTTCGGCATCCCCAAAGAAATCAGCTGCGATAATGGACCCCAGTTCATCGGCAAAAAGACAACCGAATTCTTCGAGAAATGGCACATCAAGCGGATACTCTCCACCCTATATCACCCTGCCGCTAACGGCCAAGCTGAGTCTTCCAACAAAAACAATATTGTACATACTGAAAAGGAAGCTCGAAGAAACCAAGGGGCTGTGGCCTGAATTACTACCCGAAGTATTATGGGCGTACCGAACTACACCCAAATCCAGCACGGGAGAAACATCATACTCACTGCTGATACCGTCATACCCGTCGAGATCGGAGAACCAAGTTTGAGATAATCCCACACTAGTGGAGCGGACAACGACGACGGCAGGTTACAAGACCTAGACAAAGCCGAAGAACGAAGAGACATGGCCCATATAAGAATGGTCGCCCAAAAACAGCAGGCAGAAAGATATTACAACAAGAAAGCCAGGGTAAGACCACTCAGAGTCGGCGACTAAGTCCTCAAAGCCAAAACATTGGCATCGAAAGACCCGAATGAAGGAAAATTGGGAACCAACTGGGACAGACCATACAAAATCACAGCAACAGCAAACAAAGCAGCATTCCAATTAGAAACAATGGAGGGAAAAACACTCCAAAACAACTGGAACGTCGCCCACCTCAAACACTTCCTCTTCTGAAAAGGCATCTCCCTAGTCGTACTTGTTTTCCCCACTCCGAGTTTTATCCCAATTGGGTTTTCTCGGAGGGGTTTTTAACGAGGCGGAAAAGGGGATACCCGGTGGAACAAGAAGCACAATTTCACTATATCGGCCAACCGACACGGTCCGCAGGCCAACATAGTGAAGGTACTACCATAGATTTCTCCATTGTATGAACAGAATTCTCCAATGTATGAACAGAATTCTCCATTGTATAAACGGAATTCTCCATTGTATGAACGGAATTCTCTATTGTATGAACGGAATTGTCCATTGTATGAATGGAATTCTCCCTTATATGAACAAAATTCTCCATCGACTGAACAAAATCTCCATTACACAAATAGGAAGTAATCGACATCGGTTCAACCTCGTTCGAACCACGATGGATACTACTTCGACGACAGCCAAAGTAACATCCTAACGGCTAAGGCCATCGACATTGGTTCGACCTCGTCCGAACCACGACGGATACTACTTCGACGACAGCCGAAGTAACATCCTAATGGCTATGGCCATCGATATTGGTTCGACCTTATTCGAGCCACGACGGATACTACTTCAACGATAGCCGAAGTAACATCCTAATGGCTAAGGCCATCGACATTGGTTCGAACTCGTTCGAACTACGACAGATACTACTTTGACGACAACCGAAGTAACATCCTAACGGCTAAGGTCATCGACATTGGTTCGACCTCATTCGAACCATGACGGATACTACTTCTACGACAGCCGAAGTAACATCCTAACGGCTAAGGCCAACGACAGTAGTTCGACTTCGCTCGAACTACGACGGATACTACTTCAACGACAGTCAAAGTAACATCCTAACAGCCAAGTCCAACGACAGCGGTTCGACTTCGCTTGAACCACGACGGATACTAATTCGATGACAGTCAAAGTAACATCCTAGTGGCTAAGGCCTCTGGCACCAGTTTGACCTCGTTCAAACCACGGTACGACTGTTTGACAAATGACCAAAATCTCTACAAAAACTAAGAATTACGATAAATGGACAACAACAAAAGTAAAAATTATATTACAATAAAAATATATTTACATTCACTCCCGCGGACGAGTCCAAATGCACTGTACAACCCAAAACCTACATTACAAGCTCATGGCTGCCCTTCACCCCCGAGTGGTAAGCATCATTATACCAGGAACTAGAGTCAAGGTGGTTAACATCTTGGGAAGCAGGCCCCTCCCCATCAGGGGAATCAGAGTAATAACCGCAAGCGCCACGAGTAGCGCGAGCCTCGCCCCTCCGTGCCCGAACCTCATCCTCGGTCACCTGACCCACAGCATGGAGCTCGCTATACACATCGAGCTTAGCCTCTGCATAAATCCACATCTCATGCGCGTTACGACATGCAATCTGATCAGGCGAGGGGCGAGAAGTAAAAGGCCTTAAAAGCCTGTTGATCTCCGCCACCTTGGCGTCGAGTTCAGCAGTCAGCTCTGCCACCCTCCGTTGCAGATCGACGTTCTCCGCTGCCACCCCATGGCTCAATTCGAGCTCATCATCTTTTGACCTGAGGAGCTCCTCCAACTCGTTGTTGCAGGTACGGCCTTCATCAGCTCGCTATTCGCCTCCTCCAACTCAGCTTCTCTATGTTCCGACTGGGACTGCCCCTGATCGGCTTTCGCTCGATGCTTAGAGCGGTACCTCCAATACTTCTTTAACATCTTCTTGAAGAGGGAAGTCCGTTTCTACTCGCGGCGTCCGCTCTCCACCTCCAAGACAAGGGTCCTTAAGAGAAAAAAAAACAGAAGTAAGTACATCTCAAGCCAGTCTGGCGATATACGGAAGGGAGAAAGGGAATAAATAATACCTGCAAAGCCATGCCTGACATCCTACGGGACAGCTCCGCGTCACCCACCGCACTGTGCGCCTTGCTCTCGGGGGCGGCACATAACAGGGTATGGGCTGAAGCAGCCTGCCCACTGTTCGACAACAAATTATAAGTCATCGGAATAGTAATACGACGGTCGGAGCCATCCATCATCATCTCCACGTGGGTGAGACCACCCACGAATTCGTCGACATCTCCTTAAGCAATGTCGGAGTCTGACTCCTCCGCTTCATCACCAGGATCCTCGACGTTGGTCGATGACCCTCCCTCGAGGGCATGCACGGAGACGACACCTAGAACGGCACCCCTCTGTTGAGCCGACCTCCTCGAGAGAATGGCATCGGCCATGAACGAAGGCCTAGGTATCGTTCGAGGCACCTCACTCCCCTTGGCTTCTATCGCCACCGCCTTGCCTTTCTCGAGCCTCCTCTTTTTTCTCTTTGGCGACTCCTCGCCATTAGTGGGTTCACTCGCAAATTGAGAAGTCAGCGCTTACGGTGTTTGCTCCCATATAACCATGGTCGTGGAGGTAGCCCCCTGTAAAGGGGCCGGAGAAAGATCCCCTTGGACAGACTCGACCAATATGTCGTGAGCATCCGAAGCGACGCCAGTTCGTTTGGAAACCGAGACTGCCATCTTCTTCCTCGAAGCGCCTCAAACTGTCGGCATAAGAAAAATAGGGGGTAAGTAAGTGGAGTAGCAAACTCCACACGGCAAAAGCCGAAAATCTACCTGAAGAGACTTTGGGGCCATATCGCTGCATAAAGACAGGCCAAGTGCGGGTCTCTTCCGCGCGAGGTAACAGGCCGGCGACCCATCTCCTTAGGTTTGCAACGGGCTGGGATGGATGAGCCATAGCTGCAGTATAAAAGTTAGTATCACGATGGTCACAAACAACAAAGAATGTAACTAATTGAGACACTTACGTTTTGAATTCCACCTCTCCAGGAAACCGACGGGGTTAGAGACCAAGTGTTCGGTCCTAACAAAAAAATATTTACGCCAAAACCCACGACTCGCCCGATCGTCGGTCTTGACCACTAACCCCCTTGTACCACGGCCTCGTAGGTGTACCATGGTCCCCCTCAGATAGCAGGCACTGAATAGTTGTAGGAGGTGATGGACCGTGACATCACATCCGGACAACTCCGCATACTTCAGCATCCGAAGCACCTTCAAAGTATACGGTGTAAGTTGATCCGGGCAAACATTGTAAAACCGGCAAAACTCCTCCGCCAAGGGAAATAGGGGAAGGTGGTAACCAATCAAGAATGGATACTCATAAAAAGCGCAATATCCCGGCCTGTGAACGTCCATGTAATCCTCCCCAACCGGGATAATCTCTACGTGTGCTGGTATACTATACTTAACACGGAGGTCATCCAAGTGATTCTGTAACGACTTGGAAGACTCCGAAACTAGAACAGGGGAATCTTTACTAAAGTCACTCCGGGATAGGGTGCATTGTGGCAGCAGTGCCTCCACGATAAAAGGACTCATATCTTCTTCCTCCTCTGCCCCGCCGCCATCGGAAGGTGGTGGCGCATTCAATGGAGCGGCAGCCGAGATCCTTTATTTACCACGGCGAGGTTTGGGCATGATCGCGATAAAGAAAGAGTTATGCACAATACAGGAAAGGAAGATTCTCGATCAGGAGGAACACACCGGGAGAGGGAAGTGTGCACAGAAAGAATGGAACGTAAATGATCAAAAGTTTGGGTCAAGTTAAACCCCTCCCCTATTTATAAGAATTGGGAAGCGCCAGAATCGAAGAAGCAAAATTCGAACTAGCGCGGGAAACCAAGCGTCGGAGCTGTTGATTTCCTACCTCGAGAATATGCGCAATGATGACGTCTGCAAACGCTGACGTCACATTTGGAAAGGTGTCACATTTTGACGATCCGACAGTCATGATGACCGTCTCTTATATGTCACATCAAAGTCCCTTGATAGGTTCAAACTCTCGCAAAACAAAGGTATTAATTCCACCCGTCGAGGACGCACCTTGCTGCGTCCCCAACAAGCGGAGGGACTAACTGTATGGGTTCGAATTTGACTGATCACGTCCACAAGCAAGCACGACCAACCATATATACACAAGTCTGGCTGAAGGGACGACCCAAGGACAATACAAAGGACGACCTTGCAACCATGTCGGTCCCTCTATAGCATGTATTTTATCTTTATCCTTTTTGGCTGTTAAAATAGAGCTCCTCTGCTATATAAGGGGGGTCTCAGTTGTGTAAATGGCATTGGATGATTTATGATAATACAAAATCTCTCTCTAACATTACACTGCTCTCTCCTCTCTCTAGAATTTCATCTCTCATATCTCTAATATTATTACCCTCTCACATTCACTAACGAATATCACTATTGCTTAGATCAATTGCGAAGATCATCCTAGGGTCTATTATCTTCGATTACAATTTACCCCTTCAACTATATTGATTGATTTGCTCGAAAAGTATTGTTTAGCTTTTGAGTCAAACAGATATAGTGTTGATTGACGAAGCGCGTAGCGGAGTTAATGTGAGGTTGGAGGTTTGAAGACAGACCTTGGAGTCTAAAAGTTTCAAACTGAGTAGAACCAAGACAGAATACTTGGAGTGCAAATTCAGTGACGGGACCCATGATACAGATGTAGAGGTTAAGCTTGATGCTCAAGTTATCCCCAAGAGAGCAAGTTTTAAGTATCTTGGGTCTATTATCCAGGGTAACGGGGATATTGACGAAGATGTCGCATATCGCATCGGAGCGGGATAGATGAAGTGGAGGCTCACTTCCGGTGTTTTGTGTGATAGGAATGTGCCGCTAAGACTTAAGGGTAAGTTTTATCGAGTGGTTGTTCGACTGGCTATGTTGTATGGGGCTGAGTGTTGGCCAGTCAAGAACTGCCACTTGCAGAAGATGAGAGTAGCAGAGATGAGAATGTTGAGATGGATGTGTGGGTGTACCAGGAGAGATAGGATTAAGAATGAAGCTATCCGGGACAGAGTGGGAGTAGCCTCCGTGGAGGACAAGATGCAAGAGTCGAGGATGAGATGGTTTGAACATGTTAAGAGAAGAAGCATTGATGCTCCTGTCAGGAGGTGTGAGAGGTTGGCCATAGAGTGTTTGAGAAGAGGTCGAGGTAGGCCTAAGAAGTGCTGGGGAGAGGTGATTAGACACGACATGGCATTGCTTCATCTCACTGAGGACATGACCCTTGATAGGAGGGTGTTGAGGTCGGGGATTAAGGTAGAAGGTTAGTAGGTAGTTTATAGTTGTTCACCGATAGTCTTAGTAGCATGCATATTCCTTCATATTCTTAGATTTCTATTACGTTATGTGGTTATGTTCACCTCAGGTATTGTATTCCATGCTGCTATTATTTGGTACTACTTATCCTTTATCCCCCTCCCCCTCCCCTTTTCTTTTCTCTTCCTTCTTTCTTCCTTCCTTGCTTTCCGCTTCTTCTTCTTGTTCTTCCTGAGCCGAGTTTATTGGAAACAGCTTCTCTACCTGCATTAGGTAGGGATAAGATCTGTGTACGTATTACCCTCCCCAAACCCCACCTGTTAAGATCAAACTGGGTTTGTTGTTGTTGTAAATGCATATCAAATAATATCTACATTGGTATGGATTATGAGAATGTTGGATAATAACATGTTGCACTTGGTAAAATAGTATATATAACTATAAAGGTCTAAGTTTAAGTCAGGTTTCATCGCGGTCGCGCCTATTTAACACGTAAAATTTAGAATTTGTTAAGGAAAAGTTCAAAGGAGCAGATAGCTTAGTGGAATACCTCTTAGGAATGTGTCATGAAAGGATTCTTCTATCTTATTACGCAAAGGTTTCATATTTGAGTCCTGGTATGAAAAATCTTGTATATGATACGAAATTGATTGACTGGCCCAAACTAATTGCATTCGCTAGCCCAAAAGTATAGAAATACGTATATTATATGTACTCCCTCCGTTTCAATTTATGTGAACCTGTTTGACTGGGCACGGAGTTTAAGAAAAAATGAAGACTTTTGGAATGTGTGGTCCTAAACAAGTCAAAAAGGGGCCCAAAGTATTTGTGTGGTTTTAAATGTTTCTCATTAAAAGTAGAATTGTAAGTTTAAGCTAAATTGTTACTAAATTTAGAAATGGATCAATTCTTTTTGGAACGTATTAAAAAGGAAATAAGTTCATATAAACTGGAGCCAGTATTTTGGAAAGTGTTAAGCGCAAAAAAGCGACAAGGCCTCGCTTCACAGAAGCGAGAAGCGAAGCGCGCGTTTTTTGTTGTGAAGCGCAATTTAACACATAAATAAATAAATAAAAAATAGGCATAGATAAATGGCTAAGAACTCATTAAAAATAACATATTAAGCAAATGGATCACTTTTTTGGCTTGATGCCATTGAATAATCAAATTAAATTTACTACAATCAACAACCAAAAAAAAAATAATTTGGGCAAAAAACAGAACACTTCACTGATAAATTGCAGAAAACAGAGCATAAAGCAGCATAAAACAGAGCATCTTTAATAACAGAAGAAGAAGAAGAAGAAATCGTTTAGGGCAAAAAATGAGCGCTTAAAAAGCGAAATTTTTTGAAAGAATAACAGAAGAAGAAGAAGAACAATAACAGAAGAAGAAGACCAGAAGAAGAAGAACAGAAGAAGAAGACCAGAAGAACAGAAGAAGTTGATGGAGTTCACCGGAGAAGAAGTCATTGCGTATGTTTTGTTAACAGAGGGTTTATTTGGCAATTTTTTTAAAAAAGCCCTAGCTGATGCCTTCTGCTAGCTTAAGCGAGGTTTTTCTCGCTTTTTCTACTGGCTCGTTTCTCGCTTAAGCGAGAAAAGCGCACGCTTTTTGAGTGTGAGTCGCCTTTTTAGCAGAAAAGCGCAAACCCTTCGCCTCACCTCGCTTCATCGCTTAAAGCGAGAAGCTAGAGGTGCGCTTTTTAAGTGTGAGTCGCCTTTTTAGCAAAAAAGCGCTAACCTTGCGCCGCGCCTCGCTTCATCGCTTAAAGCGAGAGCTTTTAATAACACTGACTAGAACAGAGGGAGTATATAATATACATATACAACAAAAAAGAAAAATTATTGAGTAATATTTTTTGGAGCGGCTAAAAATTATACATTTCTCAAGAATCTTCTGAAAGAGTGAAAACCAGCCCACTAGGCTAACCGAGGAATGATTTAAAGAGTAGTCTCCAAGATGACCATATTTGTGCAAATAATCCGTGAAAACAGCCTCTTATAGAAATAAGAGATAAGACTACATATAATAGTCACAATATAACCAATTCTTTCCGAGACCCCACAAATAGCTAGAACTTAGTGTATCAAACTTCCATGCATCTAGTGCATGCTATTCTTGACATCAGACATTCGAAGAGTATATCAGGGAAGAAAGTTTCTACTGAATAAAAAGAAAATCATAAAAACTCAAACAGTAAGTCCTATCTGCAAACAAAGTTAGGACACACAATCAATCATCTATTGTTGATATATACTGCCACAAAGAAACAGTCAATTGTCCATGCAAACGCAGTCAGTTGATCAGGAACGGTCATTAGCACTCGACAGAATTACAGAACTGACTCCAACTTCATTTCTTTTAGGAGAAGAAAGTCTATCCTTAGACCATTCCTCTAAGGCTTTACGATGCAGAGCATTCATTCGTATATATGGCCGCTTTTCTTTGATCAACTTCTCAGCATTTTTCCAATCTTCTGCTAGACCCAGAGCTACTAACAGTGCACACATGACTGCCACACTCCTTCCATGACCTAGCGGAAACAGTACAAGAATTCACAGTGAAATATCAGTGACAAGTTCTCAGTTGACTGCAGTTAAACGAATAAAACATAGAAAGAAAACAAAGAAGTGAAGCTAAACAGTTCTCCACACAGAAATTGCTGTTAATTTGTGCAGTTTAAGTACATAACTTCTCACTACATGCAAGAGAACACATTTGGGAACTGTATTCCGTTTAGGACATCAGAAACCTGTGATCTTATTAGGACAGAAATCCCAGGTAATCATCAGGTTCTTTGGCAGTAATGAGCACTTGAACAACACAAGGCTGGATGATACTGGATGGTCATCAGTACCCACCAAATCCTAGATTAGGGAATCCGTTTCCAAACTCTCGCTATACTAACATAAAATACCAGTTGCAATCAGTGGCGTACGCAGAATTTTGCATAAGCGGTGTCACCATTTAAACGAATAAAAATTTGCTGTAAATTTGTACAACGTAAAAAAATACAACCCAAAAAAAAAAGGAAGCAGCAGCATCCTTTCACGTTTAAAATAATTGACTGTCGCTAGTATCTATAATTGTGACTTATGATTCATTGGTTTAGTGTTTTCATAATGCCAAAGAGGTCAGCGGTTCAAACCCCTTTAGGCGCATCTATTTTGTGGATGGGCACAAAAAAAATTTAAAGTGCAACTGCAGGTTCAAACACGCGAGCTCACGCACAATAGTTCGGTCTCAGACCGCATGAGCTACACGGATCGGAATAGTAAAAAGTGTCACTTTTATTATTTATCGGATTGTTGTGTTTCTCCATTTGAAATGAATATACATAATTAGTAGAATAATTCGACGAAACGGTGTCACGTGACACTGCTTGGGCTAAGGTAGATCCACCCTGGTTGCAATTGCTTTCAACTTTTATAACTAGAGTCAATAGGAATGTTACGTCTCAATATTGGATTGATATTTCTTAAGGAACTGTGAGCTAAGAACAATTTGTTTCATCAACCTTTTAACTCTCAACACAGATCACCCACCCACCATGAACATATCACTAGCAGTAGTCCTATATTTGCCTGGAAATCTATAATTGAAATAGTACCTTATAGGCAGTCTCAAGGACACCCAATGAACCAGCTCAAGATATCTAGAAGCATCCTAATGAAAAAAGATATATATGGGACGAAGACGCCCATGATCCACTTGGCCCACAGATTCAAAGAAGAACCCAAGGGAAGGCTCGAAGACATGAAAATTCAATGAACAATGATCGATTATCCAATCACTATGGATAAAATGAGTGGTCGAGCATCCATTACCTCTGAAGAACAATTACAACCACTTGCGTACTAGTCGCCAGTTGGTATTAAGTAGAAAGGCTGGCTATATAAAGAGCCTCATCCTTCTTGTCAAACAACTTGGGGGATAACATGAGCGACAAGGAGAAGAAAAGGGGGAGAAAGAGAAAGAAAGTAGAAAAAGCAAGAAATTGCATGAAGAAGGAAGAAAAAGCACACAACATATAGAGGAGGAACACATAAAACTGATATAAGAGAGGGTTGAGGAGTTGAATAATTGGATCTTAGGCCTACAGCAGATCCACATATACTCACACCTGCATAAAGAAGAATACCTTGATTTCAGGAGATATACATGCTCGGGTATGTGACTTAGGCGACAACCCTATCTACGAAAAATTTGCAGGGTACACACATCGGGCGGGATGTAAAGGCACGATACTAGAGAATTGTGAGATTGTTCACTACTATTATATATCATTTCCTCTTCTATATGTTGCTTCAGCGTGCTCAATGATCATAGTGATTTGTGTCAGGGCAGACTCCGTCTCACTCTACCTCTTGTAGACTAGAAGCGGCATATAGAGGAGCAATGTGTGGATGATTAGCAACGGTCGCTCAGAGAACTCACTCAAAGCCCTACTGACAGTGGTGCCATGGATGGCACCTCATGACCAATCCATGTACCAGCTAAGAAGTTGAGGAAAGTCCATCATGTATTCCTCTATTTGCTTTTTCTTTTTGATAAGCAAGGAGCAGTTCATCATTGTAGTCGTTGTATCAATAAATGATGCATCTTAAGCGAAGCACATTAAACTCCAGAGCAATGAGAAAGCAATAAGACAGTTTAACATGAAAATCATGTTGGTAATCTGCAAAAGTAACATTGCTCATACAGAACAAAGGCGCCAATTCCAAGGAACATGGGGCATATTCCAATAAAAATTGTGGAGCTATACTTGCTGCTAATAAGAGTCCACATTTTCTTAGTGCAGCCAAAGCAAGTTATACTTTTATGATTATGCTGGTTTCATCTAATTACAGTAACAGCGGTTGCAACATCTGTGATTTACAACTTCTTTTTGTCCTCTCTTTAAATGCCCGCGACAATTTTCCTTAAATATATATCTATTACACACCTTCATGCCATACAGCATTGTCTACCATACCAGAAAAATGCTAGCTTTCTCCTTAACAAACATCACTTTAGAAATCCTATAGTGTTTCTTCGTAATGTGTCGTTTCATAGTAAAAATCCAATAGGGTGCCAAAAAAGAACAGTATCAACATTGTACTGAACCACCAAAGGTAGGTTTCATCTCTCATTCATAGTTTGGTTACAAAATGCATTACCATCACTCTTCGTGATATAGTGTATTCACGATTATAAATGAACTAGTTGCATAGATACAGATATAGGAGAAAGTTATTTCTCTTCAGAGGGTGATATTAGGGTTTTAAGATCGGTTCTGACGTCGAACAAGTTTTCGACCTGAAAAGCTCCACAGAGCTGTAATATGCGAGTACTACGAGACCCACGACTTTCTTGATCGCCTCATTCTTGGATCAAAATGTGGCTAAAGTCTCTTCGATAGTAGTGCATATTGCGCTCAAGTCTCCCGAGCCTCCTGTTGTACCAATGTCTATATACAGTTCTAGCATTAAGGTCAATTTCTTTTTCGGTATTTACTGAAAAGACAAACTATTTTTTGAATGAAATATTGATAAGATAAACTATAGGTGCTTTCATATGATTTTTCCTCGACTTTCTGATTTATCCAAGAAGTTGCAGTAAATAACAAAGTATCATATGTTCACATAAATGTATTAACGACCTATCATTCAGTTTCTCTTCATCCTTTCTTTCGGATACCTCCGTACATGACACATGTAAGCAACTGATGACATTTGCATACAGCAAGCAAATTACCAATTGTACTATCTATGAAAGCGAAGAGGTGCAACCTTATCAGTCTGACTTCAGTAGCATTTTGTAACTAGGAGCACTCATCTATGGATAAGCCTCCTTACTGTTGAGCTAGGTTAGTCAATCAGGCCCGACAGCTGATATTTTTAATACTATTTTCATCACAAAGATATCAAGTCAGGATCGATTGCTCACACAGCACGCCAATGTCATTGAAGTTCCTGAATCGTGTATAATAGGGGTGGTACCAAAAGGAGGTATCTTCTACCAAGGATGAAAAATTGATTCTTAGCTTTCTTCATAATAAATATCAGTTCATGAGCAGTGTTCCAAGGCGAAAAGCACAAAAAAACTCTAAGGTACATCGGGGCTTTAAGCGCAAAGCGCAAAATAAAGCGCGGGCTTTAATAATGAAAAGAGCAAATGGAGAAAAAAATACAAATATGTATGTGTAGTCCAAGACTAGTAATTATAAGCATGAATAATAAATATATGGATAAGGAAATTGATTTTTTTTTTTTTACAATAAAGTGGAATATCAATTGTTAGGTTTGCCTTTTCAGAATTACGCTCATTGGCAAGGAAAAGTATGCCTTTAGAGCCTTGATGACAACATTGAAGTGCCCGTTAAGCGAGGCGAAGCGCTTAACATGTTTTGAGCCTCGCTTTCGGGCTTAAGAGCGCTTTAAGCGCGCCTTTGACAACACTGTCCATAAGTCCTATAATTTCCATAGTGATAATATAAAGGTTGAGCCTAAAACATGAACCCAATAGCAAACCTTCAAGGAGCCAGGAATATGAACGAGGGGATTGAAAAACGTAACACCTACGATTTATTTGAAGCCCCTTTGCCACTTTACTAGAACTTTCCCCTATGTCAAGGTGATTCAACACTATATATAACCAAAAATAACAAGTTTTTTCCCTATTTGCCCAGTATGATTTTTCAACAAAGTGGATTCAATTGAACCCCCTTCCTTCAAACTGGCTCCGTCCTTGACAGTATACCATAGTCAAACCAGAGGCGGAAACAAGAATATAAAGTTTATAGGTTCTGAATTTCCCACCGATCTCATCTCATAGCTACTGGGTTAACGTAGCTCTCTCTCTCTCTCTCTCTCTCTCTCTCTCTCGTGTGTGTATATATATATATACAAAATAAATTTTTAATACAAATACACAATCTAAGAAAAAGCTACTAGGTTCATCTAAATAACTAATACTCTCCCTCCGCCCCTGAAACCAGACACTAATGAAAGTGAAGCAAGTTAGCAACAACTATAATATCTAAGGGAAACAATTATGACTTGATGAATACAAAAAGATTGACAACAAACTTCTAAAATTCAAGAATCATACCATATGCACAATGGATGAAAACAGGTATGTTCTGAGCTCTTTTTCTACAAGCCCACTTAACAGCAACTTCAATATCACTTGGCTGAGGTGACCTTGTATCCCAAGTTGGAATACACAAAAATGCATGATTCCCTGTAAACTCCAACATCCTAGGCAACTCACAAGTACAATCAATAATAGCAGGATTTCCAGGTGGCAATTTCTTAATTTCAGAAGGCCAACCTCCAACATATAACCCTTCAAAAATCTCACTATATGGAGGTTCACCACTTTTCAACCTTCTTAATGCTGAAAACCCTCTAACAAAATACAAATATGGACTAAACATAATTAATGACCATATTGGAAAAGACCCATCTGAGTTTTTTCCCAATAGAATTGGAAGATTAATCGATGGATTAGCAGCTAATGCTACTAAGAATGATACTAATGATGCATATAAACATGGTATTGACAATAATGTGTAGCCATAATTCTTGAATGTTGCAAATAATAAGAATAAAGTTGCTGCCTTTAGGCCTATTAGCACTGATATTCCAACACCCATTTCTTTTCTTGACCTAAAGATTTGATTTTTGAGCAAAAAAACAAAAATCAGATGCAAGGTTGAACAAAATTTAATGGGTAATTTCCAATTCAAGAAATTGCAGTGGATACTAATGATAATCTTAACGATCTTCAAGATTTAAGGACAATTACAAAGAAGGAAGTTAAGGAGATGAAGAGAGAATATTTGAGTAAACGAGATGCAAGTCGCTTGTTTAGAGGGTAAGGAACTTTACTTGAGGACGTTGAACATTTTGACAAGTGTCTTGACCAGGCAAGTGGCATTGTTAAAGATAAAATAAACTATTTTGTAACTAATTTTTTTTAAAATTTTAAATTTTGAATTAATTGGTTACACTACTTGAATTAATAAATATAGATATCTTATAATTATCAATAAAAAAATATTCTACCCATTCAAGTTGGAGTTTCAAAATTATTTAATAATAAATAAAAAAAGAACAAAAAATAAAAATCAACCAATTTAAATTAGAGAGTAATTTCTTGTTAATATAGTAGTAGTAATAGGAGGAGGAGGAGGAGAAGCAAAAGCACTATATTAAGACAAGTGTATTAACCACAAAAAGCCAAATGGCATTGTTAAGACAAAATAAACTACTTTTGTAATTATTTATTTTTCAAATTTTAACTTTGAATTAATTGGTTACACTACTTGAATTAATAAATATAGATATCTTATAATTATCAATAAAAAATACAAAAAAATTCTACTCATTCAAATTGGAGTTTTAAAATTTTTTATAATAAATACAAAAATAACAAAAAATAAAAAAACTACAATTCAAATTAGAGAGTAATTTCTTATATAGGAGTAGTTATTATATTAAATTTTAACAATATTAAGTAATGGATAATACAATTACATAAACAAGAAACAAATAATTGATAATACAATTAGACTTATAAAAATAATTAGAATTATTATGAGAAAAGTACATACACATAACTAAAATTATAATAAAGAAATAGTCATAAATAAAGAATACTAAATAAATAAGTAAATTAAATGATATCGTAAAAATACATATACTAATTAAATTTCTCATATAGGAAAATGAAGTTGATAAATAGAACTCATAATTTCATAATGAAAAATACTAAAATATAAAGAAACTAATAGGATATTATACATAAGATAATATATTATATATAAAAAATATTTTATTAATTATTTAAAATATTACTACTTTATTCATAAATATAATAAAAGGCTTATCTCTTTATATTTTTGATGAGTTCAAAATTATAATTTCGTAAAAGAATGATATTATTTAAATTTTTAGTAAATATAAAATGAGAAAACTAATCAAATATTATAGTAGAAATAAATGTACGAAAAGAGGTGGATTAATTTTATAATAATTAATATACAAAATATAAATAAATAACACTCCAAAAAATTATTGATAAATTTAGACAATTATAGAATTTTAAACAAAATAACATAAGTATATAAATACATATTTCCTGGATAAGAAAATATATACGTATCTATATCTATATTCTATATATTATTAAAAGGAGAGGATAAAGTCCTCTCCTTAAGCCAAGTGGCAGCATAAAAAAAAGCCACATGGCGTAATTAGTTACTAATTAATTTTTTAGTTAATTAATAGTTATTAGTTATTATATTTGAAATCAAATATTTATAAAAAAGAAAATAATAAAAAAATGAGAACTACCATATATATAGTAGTTTCAAGTTGGAGTTTTAAAATTATTTTTAAAAAAAATAACTATACTATTTAGTTTTTTAGTTAATTAATATTTATTAGTTATTATATTTGAATTTAAATATCTATAAAAAATAAAAATAAAAAAATTAAAAAAAAACTACCATATATATATATATAGGTTACTTTATTTTAGTTAATAAATATAGATATCTTATAATTAGTAATAATAAAAAAAATCAAAATATAAATATATAAAAAAATAACTACCCATTCAAATTGGGTGGGAGTAGTTTCAAGTAGGGGTTTCAAAATTATTTTAAAATAAAAAATAAAAAATAAAAAATAAAATTAACTATAATAAAAAATTAAAAGGAGAGGATAAAGCCCTCTCCTTAAGCCAAGTGGCAGCATAAAAAAAGGTCACATGGTATAATTAGTTACTTATTAGTTTTTTAGTTAATTAATAGTTATTAGTTATTATATTTGAATTCAAATATTTATAAAAAAGAAAATAATAAAAAAAAAAACTACCATATATATATAGAGTAGTTCCAAGTTGGAGTTTTAAAATTATTTTTAAAAAAAATTAACTATACTAATTAGTTTTTTAGTTAATTAACAGTTATTAGTTATTATATTTGAATTTAAATATCTATAAAAATGAAATAATAAATATATATATATATATATATATATATA
>MU754648.1:15032-37348 GCA_026770625.1 Nicotiana glauca | reverse complement strand
TGTAATTAATTCCTAAATGCAAATTAAACCTAAGGTGACTTGAAATTAAAATGTGACATTTTTATGTTTTTTTTTTTTATAATTTTTTTTTTATGTTAAAAATGCATGCCATGCAACTAAATAATAAAAAAACCTACAAATTAGTTAAAATTATTTTTGTCTATTTTTAGGAGTTATTTTCATGTAGGGCAAAAATCACATGCTTACACTATCCATTCACTATAATAGATACCAATTGTTTGAAATAAGGTTCCAAATCATGTTAATGAAACACTCAGCAAACCCCATTCTTCTCAACACATGTAACAAATATTTCCAAGACACCCTATCATAAGCCTTTGCCATGTCTAGCTTGATCACAATATTAGCAGGCTTTCCTCTCAATCTTATGTCAGTTACAATCTCCTGTGTCAACAATATATTCTCAAAGATACTTCTACCCTTGACAAAGCTTGACTGGTTAGCTGAGATCAATGAAGGGAGAATCCCTTCCAGTCTATCATGAACCACTCTTGAGAATACCTTATTTATGAAGTTGCTCGAACTGATGGGCCTAAGATCAGAAAATGATTGTACTTGTGGTTTTTTGGGAAGTAATACAAGGTTAGTGTGTGTTATAGATTAAGATAATGGATTACCTTCAAAGAACATCACTAGCATTGTATGAATATCCTCCTTGACAATCTCCTAACAATCTTGAAAGAACAGCCCAGAAAAACCATCAGGACCACTTGCACTTTCACTACTAAGAGCAAAGACTGCCTTCTTCACTTCTTCCATGGATGGTAATCTGCACAGCTGCAGGTTCTGCTCCATTGTTACCATTGAAGGTACATTGTTCAGCATATCAAAATTTTCAGGGTCTCCTTCCATAGTAAATTGTTTCTAAAAGAACTCTACTGCAGCATCAGCTAGCTTCTCATGATCTTCTATCCAAGAACCATCTCCATTCTGAATTCTTTTCAACTGTAGCTTTTGTCTCTTCCCATTAACACAATGGTGAAAAAACCTTGTGTTCCTATCACCCTCCTCAAACCATGACATACCTGCTTTTTGCTTCCAGTATTGCTCCTCTATGCTAAGGTACTTTTTTAATTCAGCTTGGGCCTGCTGTAAAACAACTCTATTTTGTGATGAAGGATCCTCCTCAAACAGCATCTCCTTGATCCTTACTACATCCTCCCTTATAGCTAACTGTTTAAAAATATCCCCATAAGTCAGTTTACTCCATTTAGATAGAGCAATCTTGACCCTCTTCAACTTCTGCTTGAACATCAAAAATGATCTCCAATAAAGTCAACAATCCAATTCTGCTTTACCACCTCCAAAAATGATTCATGGTTTGCCCAGAAGTTCAAAAATTTGAATGGCTTTACAAACTTCATAGCTTCTTCTCCACAACTCATTAGAAGAGGTGCATGATCTGAGGCTGTCCTAATGAGATGTTCCACCTCAATTGTAGGAAACAAAAATTGAAAAGGCATATTTACAAGAATCATATCCAATCTTTTAAAAATGCATTCTTCATTAGGTCTTCCATTCCACCAACTAAAAGGACTCCTTATACCCCAAATCAAACAGTCCACATGAATTGACACAAAAAGCAAAGTCTTCATACTCTGGTGGATAAACTGGCAGCCCCCCTATCTTTTCCTCCTCTCCAAGAAAAACATTGAAATCACCTCCAACTAACCAAGGCAATTCCATATCACTAGCCAAGTAATACAGATTATCTCATAATTCTAACCTTTCTAATGCACATTATTTAGCATAGACAAAGGTCATCATCACGTACTTACCAAGTTCTCTATGATACACTCTGATGGTCATCTGCTGCTCAGTGTCAATTAGTAAATCCCATTCCACCATAGCATCAATAAACAACCAGATCTTTCCATTAACATTTGAAATTGCATTTTCCATGCCCAATCTTCTTCTATACTTCTGAATGAATCTCTTCTTTTGCAAAGGCTCCATAAGTGCAACAATGAAAAATCCATGTTCCTTCTGCATATTTATAACTCTTTGAAAGGCCTGGTGAGTTTTGACAGACCTTATATTCCATATGAGGGTCTTGATCATCATCTTGAAACACCTGAGGCTGCCCTTCTAGGCAGTATTCTTGTAGGTTGCAATGGATCTTTAGATTGGTTTTTCTTCCCTTTCTTTCCACTCTTACCAGCTGATCTTGGAGATAAATCTCCCTCCCTAGATACAGCCTTAAAGTTCTCAGTTGTGGATTCATCTTCTTCTTCTCCCTCATATTGTATTTGTTGATCAATCAAATTGTTCTGAATATCTTCTGGCAGCTCCTTGTGTGTAATAATGTCATGAAGTACCTGATTTGGAGACCTCAATGGCACATTGACTTTGATTTGTAATGGAGTTCCAGTCCCAGATGAACAAGCCATGGGCAAAACACCACTTTCCTTTACAATCATAGCTTTTTCACCTGGATCATAGGGAGTCAAAGCAGCCCCCAAATTCTCTGATTCACTAGTCATATCCCCTAGCTTCTCTTGCATCATCTTAAACTGCAACTCATACACAGAACTTAGGTTAGGGTTAACTGTAGCAACATTAGCCAATATTGCCTATGTTATTGTTCCATTGAGATCACCACCCTTTCCTTGGTCTATTTGATGTCCTAAGGCCACTGTATCCTCCCTATTATTGATATGAACACCTCCATGGTGTCTCTTGTCCATTGCATAGACAGGAACACCATCCACATATGCTAAAATATCACCAGATTTTGCAGAAATTACTGTTCCATTGCCCTCCTTGTTACCCTCATATACTTGTATTGAATTATCTATCTTACCAGCTTCCACAGCTGCTCCTTTATCCCCTTGAATTGACTTCACACCTTGATCTATCATAGAACTCGAATTATCCTTAACCCTAGCATTGTAACTGCTAGGGTTTACTGTAGCATCACCTGAAATTCTAGTTTTTTGTAATTGAATGTTGCCCACTCCTTCCATATTTTGTGTTGTATTTTTCTCCCCTTGCAAACCCTCCATGATCTCCACTTCATCACTCCATAATGCTTTAGCTAAATTCACTTTATTAAGCTCCTCAACCTGCCAGGATTCATCATATGTCTGAGATGGTATATCTTGACAAGAATGATTGGTGGTCACATTAAGTTTCATCAACTCCTCTTTGTTGGTACCAAATCTTCTATGCACCCAGTCTATAGTCGACTCCTTTTTGTCCCTCTCATCAATAGTTTGCTCCTTATCACCATATCTTGCAACTTCCAGATCACCAGTAATAGGAATCCCATTAGGAGTAGGATTGCTTGAGTTTTCCAGCACTTTTTCCACAGCATCCTTTTTTACACGCTTCAAATCCCCTTGTACCCCTACTCCAGATTTATTATTAATACCAAATTCCTTACTCCCAGTCACATTAGGATTTGAATTCAATTTTCCATCCTTAACTTTGTTCTCCTTCTCCTTATATTTTTTGGACGACCTTTCCCTTTGATCCTCCTTCTTATCAATGTTGCTATCTTCACCCTTGCCTTCCGTAATTTGCAAAGTAGAATTTTGAATCTCCTCTACTTCTAAAACATCAAATTTGTTCTTAACTGCCACCTGTTCAAGTTTGCCCTTCCCTTTTCCTTTGTCTGCCTCCTTTTCATTCTTGTCTTCAATAATGTACCCTCGTTTGTCCCTTTGATACTTGTTCTTCCTTGCTTGCATCCATTCCTGCTTTGCATTATTGTTGACAGGCTTACCAAAAACTTTTCCACTTGTTAACACTTTAGTTGAATGAGCTGTTGTACCTAGTGCATCACTACTCACCACCACAGCCCTCTCCTTGGCTTGATCATTATCATCACCCTCAAACTTCCTGTGAAATTCTGGATGAACTACCCAGCAATATACTTCATTGTGACCTTGCTTCTTACATGTCTTTCAATAATTAGGCATGTAATCATATCTAATTTTAATCCACTTTGACTCCTCAGGTCCAGTTTCATCAGCTTCCTCAATAATTTTAATCCTTTGAGGTAACATTGCAAGCAAGTTCACCTCCACCTTAACCTTAGCACAACTAGGTCGTGTACCATTTTGAGTAGCAAGATCAACATGTAAAGGTCTACCTACTACACTTGCCAATGAGAAAACAAACTCCTCACCAAAAAAATTAGGAGGAAGATCTTGGAAGGAGATCCAAGCAATTGCAATTGGAGACTCAACCTCCGGAGACCACCAAGGACTCCACTTCGTACATCTCATCTGCCAGTAATCACCTTGTACGTTCAAATAAAATGTAGGCTTCGATAATAAATGTATATAATCCTCCATTAATGATAACTTGATCAATATATGAGAATCTTCAATCAATCCAACTGAACAAGCACCCTTAAGCTCACATTGGATTGGAATTGCCTTCCTTAACTCTTGGATCACCGGCTTTCCATACGAAAACTTTCCCAGAACTGCTAGATGAAAACCTTGTTGTATTATAGATTGTTTAACTTCTGATTTCTTCCATCGAACCACTGGTTCTCCATGTAAAATCTCGACAGGCTTCAAGTTTACACTTTGTACGTGCATGGGAGTATTTAATGTTTGTGGTTGTAATAAATTGGCATATGTTTGGATTGTTTTTGGATTTGTAGAAGGATGTAGGGTTGTTGTAGGAATGTTAGATGACTGCCCAACCTCCGGAGAAGGCTGGGCAGTGGCCGGCGTGGCCATGGGAGCAAGGCGCGAGCTTTCTCTCACTAGTCGCCCTAATTTTTGCCAGAGCCTCTCGCTCTAGACTCGCCTGGTTTTGGGTTTTCCGGTTCAAAATTCCTTTGTTCCCTTTTCTTATTCTAGGTTTTTTTTTCAATTACTCGATTTATACTGTAATTTTCATACGAATCAAAGTCTTTCACTAAAATTGATCTATCTATTCACAAAGTCGGTTGATATTCGGTTAAATTTATCGACTAGAGCTTTTCAAATGGCCATCAATCAAAGCAAAGAAAGAATTCCTGATGCGACCAAAAATGATCAGCCGGTCATCGATGCGAGAAGTCCTCTGTATATGGATCCTTCAGACAACCATAGAGAATGCTAGTATCGGTTCTATTCAATAGAATTGGATATAGGTCTTGGAAAAGAAGTGTATTAGAGCTTTGTCGGTCAAAAATAAATTAGGGTTCATAAATAGGGAATATAGGAAGCCTAGCCCTAATTTAGCTCAATTTCGCCAATGGGAGAGATGCGAAGATATGGTGACCTCCTAGATTCTCAATTCCCTCGCAAAAGAGATATTTGATAGTGTTAAGTATGTTAATGACTCTGCCGAGCTATGGAGGGAGCTGGAAGATTGATATGATCAAACAAATGGAGTGAAGTTATATCAAATCCAAAAGGAGATCAGCGGCTCATTAGACATTACTGGCAACTACACACAAATGAAGAGACAATGGGAAGAATTAAACACACTGAGTGCTAAGTCGCTGTGCAACTGTATTTGCATGTGTGGATGATGCACAAAGAAGAACAGGATCGACGACTCATTCAATTTTTGATGGGCCTAAATGAGGTCTATACAATAGTGCGAGGAAGCATTTTGAGATGAAACCTCTACCATCTTTGGAACATGCTTTCTCCCTCCTAATATAGGAAGAGAAACAAAGGAAATTCATGTCAAGTAATCAAATGAACCTCGAGTCTACTTCACTGCATGTGAATGCCACATCTACACAATATCAAAGTCCATTCGGAGCTACACTGCAAACAACAGAGGTCGCCCATTCTGTGACTATTGCAAGAGACTGGGTCACATAAAGGAAAAATGTTAAAAGTTACATGGGTATCCCCAAGGAAACTCAGACAAGAATCAGAATTTTAATCGGTCCAATGCTCAGCAGTTCAATCAGAATAACAACTCAAATCAGACTCAGGGTCACAAGTTCAACAGAGGAAAAGGAGTTGTGGCAAATGTACATGGAGTTCTACCTGATTTACTTCATGAGAAGGAAGATGATTCAGTTGCACATGATGAGAATCAAAATGTCAACCTAAGAAGGGAGCAATATGGGTAGATAATAAGTATTCTGCAGCACTTTTAGACAGGCAACACAGGAGGACCCTCTAACAATACCAACATCACTAATGTTTCTATCAACTTTGCAGGTATTGTAGTATGTACCTTTTCTATTGATTTTGACAAACCATCATGAAAATTCTTTGAATCAAAGTCTGAACTTTGGATCATAGACCCAGGAGCATCTAACCACATGAATTTTAATAATACAACACTTAGAAACATCTCTACTCTACCATATCCCTTACTGATTAGCCTACCAAATGGATATAGGGTGAAAGTACTTGAATTTGGAGATGTGATGCTCAGTCCTGAAATCATCCTACACAAAGTCCTTTATGCTCCTTTTTTCAAATACAATCTAATCTTTGTCCCCTCTCTTGCAATACATCTTAAATGTATTGTTGTCTTCACTAATGCACTGTGTCTGTTATAGACCCTTTTAGTGAAGAGGCCTCAGGTGATTGGTAGTAGTAGGGAGGGATTGTACTATCTGTGTTCCATGTGTCTAAAGGGTAAAAGCACTTTCTCAAATTTTGATGTATTTGGTTCTTGTTGCAACTGTTTTTCCACTACTAGTGTAAATAGTGAATGCTTCAGAAGTCCTACTCATTCATACCATCATTCATCAAATGTAAATGCATTCACTCACAATAATAAGAATGATTCCTCAGTTGTATTTGATAAGTATGATGTGAATATCTTGTGTCACAATAGGCTTGGTCATGTTCCTTTTGCCAAAATGAGAGGAATGTCCTCAATACCTGTACTTTTCTCTCCCAAACAACCATTTATATTTTCAATTTTTCCTATGGCTAGACAAGCCAGACTTCCATTCCCAAAAAAACCAGTACCTCTACCCAAATATTTGAGTTGATACACGTTGACATATGGGGTCCCTACCATGTTAATACTTATGACAATTACAAGTATTTCCTCACACTAGTGGATGATTTCAGTAGGTCCACTTGGACATATTTATTAAGTTGTAAGAGCAATGCTCTTCAAACCCTCAAGGCCTTTATTGAAAATCAATTTAACGCCTTTGTTAAGACAATCGGATCTGATAATGGACTGGAGTTTACCAGTCATGAAGCTACCATATTCTACCAATCCAAAGGCATCATTCATCATAAAACTTTCCCATACACACCACAATAAAATGGGGTAGTGAAAAGGAAACACAAGTATCTCCTAGAAATTGCTAGGGAACTTATGTTTCAATCCAAATTACCAACCAAATATTGGGGAGAATGCATTTTGACAGCCACCTACCTAATTAACAGATTGCCTACCACCTACCTAAACAACAAATTCCCTTTTGAACTTTTGTACCATAAGAAACCCAACTATTCTCATCTAAGGAGTTTTGGTTTCCTCTGTTACCCTACTACACCTAAGGTGCATAGGGACAAATTTGAGCGCAGAACAGCTCCCATATCTTCATAGGATATCCTTATATCCTTTTGGGACAAAGGGCTACAAAGTGCTAATGCTAGCCACTAAGAAAATTCACATCTCTAGAGATGTCATATTTCATGAAAATATTTTTCTTTTACTTTGAGATCTAAGAATGTTTCCCCATACAGTATTTTCAAATCAATCACATTTCCTACTTGTATTGAAAGTGAAAATCCACTTCCTAATGGTCAAGGTGCCGTAGATATCACATCTCTAGGTTTGCACCAACACCCTGAATTCTCTCCTATAAATGACACTTCAACACAATCTAATAACTCATCATCTCATAACCATGTTCCTACATCTTCTTATAAGGTTGATGACCTTATTTCACCCATATCTACTCAATCAAAAATAACTACAATCAGAAAGTCCACCAGAACGCACAAAACTCCTAGCCACCTCAAAGACTATATCTACACCCTTCCTAACAGAACCCAACCTACCACTTGTCAATGCTCACCTTATTTAAATGCATTTCTCCAATCATAATCACATCAGCACTGATGCTCTATGTTCTGAGAGTCAGCACCTAGTGATAAGTGTTTGCCATGATAGTGAGTCATCTTCATATAAAGAGGCAGCACTTAATCATGCATGGCAGGCAGCCATGACACAAGAATTTGAATCCCTTCATGCCAATCATACTTGGGATTTAGTTATCCTACCTTCTGGAAAGTAGGCAATAGGTTGTAAGTGGGTCTACAAAGTTAAGCATAAGGCAGATGGAAACATTGAACAATTTAAGGATAGAATAGTGGTAAAAGGCTATACTCAACAAGCAGGGATTGATTACACAGAGACATTCTCTCATGTTGTCAAGATGACAACAGTTAGAACCTTGATTACTATTGCAGTAAAGAAAGGCTGGGACATATTTCAACTTGATGTGAACAATGCATTCTTTCAAAGTGACTTGTATGAGGAAGTATATATGGAGGTGCCACCAGGTCTTTTGATTGATCAGTCCAGCTCACATAAGATGGTTTGCAAACTAAATAAATACTTGTATGGACGAAAGCAAGCCAGCAGGCAGTGGTATGCCAAGCTAACTAAGGCCCTATCATCAATGGGGTACAAACATTCTAAGAATGACTATTCATGTTCTTCAAAAGGACCTCATCCTCCACCATCTTTATAGCAGTGTATGTTGATGATGTGATAATAACCGCTATTGATTCAATAGAGATAGCTAACTTGAAGGCTTTCTTGATAGACAATTCAGAATCAAAGACTTAGGGAGACTTCACTACTTCTTGGGCTTAGAAGTTCTTTACAAATCAGATGGAGTTCTCATCTCTCAAAGAAGTTTGCTTTAGACATGCTAAAGGAATATGACTACTTTTCTTACAGTAACATATCTTCTCCCTTTGATCTTACCTTAAAATTAAAGGCCAATAAACAAGAGACCATTTCGTTGTCATCAGCAGAATCTAAATACAGGTCTCTTAGAAAAGTTGTTGTAGAACTAGTGTATCTGAACAGGTTGTTTGAGGAGCTTACAATTCCACAGTCCAGTCCTATTGTTATCTTCTGTGGTAGCTAATCATCCATCCACATTGCTCACAGCCCTTCAAACATATTCAGGTGGATTGCCATTTTGTCAGGACTAAGCTCCAGGAAGGTCTTATTTCTCTACATCATGTAGCAACTAATGATGAATTGGCTAATATCCTGACTAAAGCCCTCATAAGAGTTAAACATGCTGTTGTCCTTGTCAATTTGGCTGTGAGATCTTCCCATCCAACTTGAGGGGCGGTATTGAGAGTCTTAAATTATTGTATTATGTAGTTGTACAAAGTTTAGTCATAGTAGTTAGTTATAGAGGATACAGTTAGTCATATACAATTAGTCTAGCTGTATTAGCTGTCATACGTGTACATGTACATATATACGTATTTTACAGTAATAATGAGATATGCGGAATATCACTTTCACATTTTTATTTTTACTCTCTCTCTCTCTCTTTATCTCTCTCTCTCTCTCTCTCTCTCTCTCTCTCTCTCTCTCTATCTCTCTCTCTCTCTTTGCTTTCTTAGAACTCTTGAGAACCTCCATTGGAGGTCTTGCATGAGGTTGATTTCTTCAGTTTCGAGCTAATCTCAATAGTTTTTGGAGTTTTTCAAATCCCAAAAAATTTCGGAATTCAGATTCAAATTGGATTTGTAATTTCATATCCAAACTTGATTTTAGAAAAAGGTAAAAGGAATTCTGAAAAAGTAAAAACTTATATGGCCAAACGAGCCCTTAATTTAATAAAACTTTATTTTACATAGGTCTTGTATTTATCATTGTGTACTTTGATTATGTAAATGATTTGGTGTACAAAGTTTTAGATATACATGAAAGATTAAATCATTGATTCTTGTAAATCATAAAGATTAAAGTCACAATCTAACATTGGAATTGGCCAAGCTATCAGAATGATTATAGCACAAGATATATATTATTATATGATTATGAGAATATGACAACCTGATAGGTCGTTTTGAGTAGTAGCCCTTATTTTTGTGTTCCGAGATCTCTATTAGCTCCATTTGATTTTTCTCGATCTGCATGCGAAGTCTATGTCTTTTTTGTCGAACAATTTTTACGTAAAACTTTGAAGAAAATATTATTTTTGCCTTTAAAAATAACCCAAGTTGACTACGGTTAATATTTTGTGTAAAAACCCCTGATCGATATTTTGATAACTCTAGTAGGTCAGCATTGTGATTTTGGACTTGGGCATATACCCGAAATTGAATTCGAAAGTCCTTAGGTTGATTTGACTTGTTTTGCAAAAAGTTAGTAATTTGAAAGATTGAAAATTTCCTACATATGACCGTAGGTTGACTTCATGGCTATTGGGTTCAAATTTGATTTTGAGACTTGGTATAGGCCCATTTTTCTATTTAAAACTTGTTTTTGAAATTTGGTGCAAATCGGAGTTGGTTTGATAAGATTCGGATACTTGATTGCGATGTTAGAGGTTCTTGAGTTTTCATTGAAATTCTATGCATTTTGGCATCTGATTCATAGTTCTAGGTGGTATTTTGGTGTTCTGATCGCGCGAGCAAGTTCGTATGATGTTATTACACTTTTGTGCATATTTGGTCTCATGTGAGTTTCGGATAGGCTACAGACCATTTTGACTTAAGAAGTTGTTGGTTTTCAGCTGTTTTTGGTGTCTGATGATTGTGTTTCACGATCGCGAAGGAGAAACTGGGGTTGGGACATATTTGTTCAACGCGAACGCGAAGTATAAGGGGGCTTACCCTTCACGAACGAGACAAACCGCTCGCGGATGCGAAGAGGTGTGGGATCTGGTAGAGATCGGTCGGGTACTCTACGCAAATGCGGGCCTTGGCTCGCGAACACGAAGGAAAGGGAGGGAGTTAAGCCTTCAAAAGTCGGGATTTGAACTATTTTTCACTATTTTTAAGTTAGAGCCTGGTCTAGAGGCAATTTTGAAGAGGTTATTCATCCCAACTTTATTTTTTAGTAAATTTTAACTTGTTTTGTTACATTTTCATAAATATCCGTTAATTTTAATCTTTAATCTAGGATTTTTCATGGTAGAAAATTAGGGATTTAGGTAAAACTAGGGTATTATGAGAAATTGAGATTTATACTCTAATTGAGGTCGGATTTTGAAATAAATTACACAACCAGGCTCGGAGTTAAATGGATAATTGGATTTTTAGCCCGATCTCAGGTTTCGACCAAGCGGGCTCGGGGTTGACAACTGTTGACTTTTTCCCAAAATTATTAAAGATTGAATCATTTTCACTCGTAGGTAGTTTCTAAAGCCTGTTTTGAATTATTTGAACTATATTTGGCTAGATTTGATTGGTTTGGATGATAACTCTAAAGGAAAATCTACAATTAAGCATTGATTTGGTTGCGGAGTGAGGTAAGTATCGTGGTTAACTTTGACTTGAGGGATTAAGACTTGTCGGTCTATTTGTTTCGTGAATTATGTATGAGAATGACGTATATATAAGGTGACGAGTACATATATGTTGTTATTGCGTGAAAGAATACGGGTAAAATTTCTTTATTGTATTATGTTGTTTCCATGACTATGTTCTACATGTCGTAGCTAGGTTATTACTTCTTTAATTTTTGTTGTTAGAATATTGAAAGTTAAGATGAATTATCATTACATTGACATGAAGTGAAATAGCTTCCCACCTTGCTTTGCTATTTTGAATTATTGTTGTTTCTTGATGAGGAAGAGTAAAAAGCACGATGGATATTGACGTGCCATATTTGCTTGCCATATTTGCATACATTAATATTTATTTGAGAGATTGTGAGGATTAAAGTACGAAGGGTGATGTTATGTCATTTTTATTGATGATACTACATGGTGAGGAAGAGAGTAAAAAATGAAGGATGATGTCTGTTTGACTTAAAATGTTGTCGAACAATATTTAAGAAAAATCAATCAATATACAAGAAGTAGTAAATTGTAATCGGAAATAATTGACTCTAGGATATGTTTCGCCCTTTGTGGCATGATAATTCGAAGAACTGAGGAACAAAAAAATACAAAGATATTATTGAGATGAAAGAGTAAGTCGGATAGAGAGAGGGAGAGAAAGAAGGAGAGAATATGTTATAGAGAGAGATAATGTTATTGATAGTAATCATCTGATCCCTTTACACAACTGAGGACCTCCCATATATAGTGGAGAGGTTTCATTTTAACTCTCAATAAAATATATAGAAAATAGTACAAGATAAAGATAAAGCACACGTAGTTGAGGGGCCGACGTGATTGCATGGTCGTCCCTTCTATTGTCCTTTGGTCGTCCCTTCAGCCTGACCTCTGTATACACGGTTGATCATGCTTGCTTGGGACATGGTTGGTCAAATTTGACCCCATACAGTTAGTCCCTCCATTCATCGGGGTCGCAGCGAGGTGCGTCCTCGACAGGCAGAATTAACACCTTCGATTTTGGAGAGTTTGACCTCGCCAAGGGACTGTGATGTGACATATGGGAGGCAATCATCATGACTGTCAGGTTTTCAAAATGTAACGCCTTTCCCAATGTGACGCTAGCGTCTGCAGGCATCATAATTACGCGTATTCTCGATGAGGGAACTCAACAGCTTCGATGGTTGGTTTCCGGCGCTGGTTCAAATTCTGCCTCTTCGGTTCTTGCACTTCTCAACCCTTATAAATAGGGGAGGGATTTAACTTGACCCAAACTTTTGATCCTTTAAAATCCCCTTTCTAGCACACACTTCCTTCTCCCGGTGTGTTTTTCTTGACTGAGAACTCTCCTTCCTTGTATCGTGTATAGCTCTTTCTTTATCACCACTATGCCTAAGCCTCATTGTGGAAACGAGATGATTCTGGCAGCTGCTCCGTCGAACACGCCATCGCCTTCTGATGGTGGTGGGGCGGAGGAAGAAGAAGATATGAGTCCTCTTACCATGGAGGCATTGCTGCCACAATGCACCTCGTCCCGGAATGATTTTAATAAGGATTCCGTCGTTCTGGTCCCGAAGTATTCCAAGTCGTTACCGAACCACTTGGATAACCTCTATATTAAATACAATATACCGGCACACGTAGAGATGATCCCGATTGGAGAGGATTACGTGACCATTCACAGGCCAGGGTTTTGTGCCTTTTATGAATATCCGTTCACGATTGGTTACAACCTTTCCCTCTCTCCCTTGGCGGAGGAGCTTTGCCGATTTTACAACGTCTGCCCGGCTCAGCTTACGCCGTATACACTGAAGATGCTCCGGCTATTGACTAAGTATGCGGAGTTGGCGGTGTATGGCATTATGGTCCATCATCTCCTGCAGTTGTTTAGTGCTTGTTATATGATGGGGAACATGGTACATTTACGGGGCCGTGGTACGACGGGGTTAGTGGTCAAGACCGAATATTGGGCTAGTCGCAGGTTTTGGTGCAAGTACTTCATTGTTAGGACCGAGCACTTGGTCTCCAACCCCGTCAGATTCCTGGAGAGGTGGAATCCAAAACGTAAGTGTCGCAGTCCGTTACATATTTTCATTTTTGACCATTGCTGTTCTAACCCTTTGTGTTACAGCTATGGCTCATCCGCCCCGGCCCGTTGCCAATATTAGGGGATGGGGTCGTTGGCTTGCTACCTTACACGAAGGGGACCCATACTTGGCATGCCTTTATGCAGCGCTACGGCCCAAGAGTCTCTTCAGGTAAATTTTCGGTTTCTGTCGTGCACAGTTCGTGATTTCTCCTATTCACCCCCTCTTTACATATATTCTTTTTTTTGCAACAGGACGTGGGGTTTCGAGGAAAAAGGCGGCAGTCCCTATTTCTAGGAGATCTAATGCTGCCTCAGACGACCAGGACATGCTGGTCGAGTCCTTTCAAGGGGATCCTTCTGCTCCTTTACAAGGGGCTGCTTCCACGACCTTGGTGACGTGGGAGTCGACACCATTAGCACCGGCTCCTCACCTAGTGGACGAACCTTCCGATGGTGAGGAGTCGCCAGAGAGGAAATGGGCGAGGGTCGAGAAAGGCAAGGAAGTGGCGACTGAAGCCAGGAGGAGTGAGGTACCTCGGCCAACTCCTAGACCTGCGTTCATGGCCGATGCGATTTTCTCGGAGAGGTCGGCTCAACAAAGGGGTGCCGCTCCAAGTGTTAGCCCTGTGCGAGTGTTCGGGGGAGAACCATCGACCAACGTTGAAGAACCCAGTGGTGTGGCGGAAGGGTCGGGATCCGACATTGCTCAGGAAGATATCGACGAGTTTGTGGGCGGTCTTACCCACGTAGAGGTGGCGACAGACGGTTCTGACCGTCGCATTACAATTTCGGCAAATTTTAACCTTTTTTCGAAGAGTGAGCAGGCTGCTTCGGCCTTCACCCTACTGTGTTCCGCCCTCGAAAGCAAGACACTCAGTACGGTAGGCGACGCGGTCGGGCATGGCCCTACAGGTACTTTTATTCCCTTTCTTCCTTCCGGTATTGTCAGATAGATTTGGAATATACTTACTTTTGCTTTTCCGTCTCTTACAGACCCTTGTCTTGGAGGTGGAGAGGGGACTTCGTGAGTGGAAATGGACTGCCCTCTTTAAGAAAATGTTAAAGAAATACAGGAATTACCGCTCTAAATATCTAGCGGAGGTTGATTGGGGGCAGTCCCAGTCGGAGCGTAGAGGAGACAAACTAGATGAGGCGGGCAGCAAGCTGATGGGGGTCGCAGCCCACAACAGCGAATTAGAAGAGCTCCTCACATCCAAAGATAATGAGCTCGAATTGAGTCGGGGGTGGCGGCGGAGAACGCCGACCTGCAATGGAGGGTGGCGGACCTGACTGTCGAACTTGATGCCAAGGCGGCGGAGATCCGCAGGCTTTCACGACCTTCCACTTATCGTCCCTCGCCTGAACAAATTATGCGTAGTAATACGCATGAGATATGGATTTTCAAGGAGGCCAAGATCGATGTGTATAGCGAGCTTCATGCTGCAGGCCGAGCCACTAAGGAAGAAGTCCAGGCATGGAGGGACGAGGCTTATGCCGCTCGTGAAGTTTGCGGTTACGATTCCTACTCGCCCGATGGGGGTGGGCTTGCTTCCAGAGATGTCAACCATCTTGACTCTGACCCTTGGTATGGCGTTGCTTATCAGTCGGGGGGTGATGGGCAATCCTGACCTTTTGTACATTGACCTTTTGTATATATATTTTTGGTTTGTATATTGTATTAGGATCCGCTCGTGGGGGAGAATGTAAACATGATTTTTATCGTAATATAACTTTTACCTTTATTGCTTTGTCTATTTGTCGTAATGCTTAGTCTTTGTAGAGATTCTTTTTCGTTTTTTGAGTTTTCATCCCGTGGTTCGACCGGGATCGGCCTGATATCACTGGTCTTAACCATTAGGATGTCACTTCAATTGTCGTCGAAGTAGCATCCGTGGTTCGAACGAGGTCGAACTGGTCGATGGCCTTAGCCATTGGGATGTTACTTCGACTGTCATCGAAGTAGTATATGTTGTGGTTTGAATGAGGTCGAACTGGTAGATGGCCTTAGCCATTGGGATGTTACTTTGACTGCCGTCGAAGTAGTACCCGTCGTGGTTCGAATGAGGTCAAACTGGTCGATGGCCTTAGCCATTGGGATGTTACTTCGACTGTCGTCAAAGTAGTATATGTCGTAGTTCGAACGAGGTCGAACCGGTCGATGGCCTTAGCCATTGGGATGTTACTTTGATTGTCGTCGAAGTAGTATCCATTGTAGTTCGAATGAGGTCGAACTGGTCGATGGCCTTAGCCATTGGGATATTACTTCGACTGTCGTCGAAGTAGTATCCGTCGTAGTTCGAACGAGGTCGAACTGGTCGATGGCCTTAGCCATTGGGATATTACTTCGACTGTCGTCGAAGTAGTATCCGTCGTAGTTCGAACGAGGTCGAACTGGTCGATGGCCTTAGCCATTGGGATATTACTTCGACTGTCGTCGAAGTAGTATCCGTCGTAGTTCGAACGAGGTCGAACTGGTCGATGGCCTTAGCCATTGGGATATTACTTCGACTGTCGTCGAAGTAGTATCCGTCGTAGTTCGAACGAGGTCGAACTGGTCGATGGCCTTAGCCATTGGGATATTACTTCGACTGTCGTCGAAGTAGTATCCGTCGTAGTTCGAACGAGGTCGAACTGGTCGATGGCCTTAGCCATTGGGATATTACTTCGACTGTCGTCGAAGTAGTATCCGTCGTAGTTCGAACGAGGTCGAACTGGTCGATGGCCTTAGCCATTGGGATATTACTTCGACTGTCGTCGAAGTAGTATCCGTCGTAGTTCGAACGAGGTCGAACTGGTCGATGGCCTTAGCCATTGGGATATTACTTTGACTATCGTCAAAGTAGTATCCGTCGTAGTTCGAACGAGTTCGAACTGGTCGATGGCCTTAGCCATTGGGATATTACTTCGGCTGTCGTCGAAGTAGTATCCGTCGTAGTTCGAACGAGGTCAAACTGGTCGATGGCCTTAGCCATTGGGATGTTACTTCGACTGTCGTCGAAGTAGTACCCGTCGTAGTTCGAACGAGGTCGAACTGGTCGATGGCCTTAGCTATTGGGATTTTACTTTGACTGTTGTCGAAGTAGTATTCGTCGTAGTTTGAACGAGGTCAAACTGGTCGATGGCCTTAGCTATTGGGATATTACTTCGACTATCGTTGAAGTAGTATCCGTCGTAGTTCGAACGAGGTCGAACTGGTCGATGGCCTTAGCCATTGGGATGTTACTTCGACTGTCGTCGAAGTAGTATCCATCGTAGTTCGAACGAGGTTGAATTGGTCGATGGCCTTAGCCATTGGGATGTTAATTCGACTATCATCGAAGTAGTACCCGTCGTGGTTTGAACGAGATTGAACTGGTCGATGGACTTATCCATTGGGATGTTACTTCGACTGTCATCGAAGTAGTATCCGTCGTGGTTCGAACGAGGTTGAACTGGTCGATGGCCTTAGCCATTGGGATGTTACTTCGACTGTCGTCGAAGTAGTATCCATCGTAGTTCGAACGAGGTTGAACTGGTCGATGGCCTTAGCTATTGGGATATTAGTTCGACTATCGTTGAAGTAGTATCCGTCGTAGTTCGAACGAGGTTGAACTGGTCGATGGCCTTAGCTATTGGGATATTAGTTCGACTATCGTTGAAGTAGTATCCGTCGTAGTTCGAACGAGGTTGAACTGGTCGATGGCCTTAGCTATTGGGATATTAGTTCGACTATCGTTGAAGTAGTATCCGTCGTAGTTCGAACGAGGTTGAACTGGTCGATGGCCTTAGCTATTGGGATATTAGTTCGACTATCGTTGAAGTAGTATCCGTCGTAGTTCGAACGAGGTTGAACTGGTCGATGGCCTTAGCTATTGGGATATTAGTTCGACTATCGTTGAAGTAGTATCCGTCGTAGTTCGAACGAGGTTGAACTGGTCGATGGCCTTAGCTATTGGGATATTAGTTCGACTATCGTTGAAGTAGTATCCGTCGTGGTTCGAACGAGGTTGAACTGGTCGATGGCCTTAGCCATTGGGATGTTACTTCGACTGTCGTCGAAGTAGTATCCATCGTAGTTCGAACGAGGTCGAACTGGTTGATGGCCTTAGCCATTGGGATGATATTTCGACTGTGTATCCATTGTGGAGTGTTGACTATTTCTTGTTCGTGTAATGGAGATCTTATTCATACAATGGAGATCTTTATTCATTCAATGGAGAATTCTGTTCATACAATGGAGATCTTTATCATTTAATGGAGAATTCTATTCATACAATGGAGAGAAATGGAGAATTATACAATGGAGAATAATGGAGAATCTATTGTAGTCCCTTCACTATGTTGGCCTGGGGACCGTGTCGGTGGGCCGATATGGTGATCTTGTGCTCCTTATTCCACCGGGCATCCCCTTCATCGCCTCGTTAAAAACCTCCCCGAGAAAACCTAATTGGGACAAAACTCAGGCAAGGGAAAAAGAGTACGACTTGAGAGATGCCTTTCAGAAGCGGAAGTGTTTGAGATGGCAGATGTTCCAATTGTTTTGGAGTGGTTTTCCCTCCATTTTTTCTAGTTGGAATGCTCCTTTGCTCGCTGTTGCTGTGATTTTGTATGGCCCGTCCCAGTTAGTTCCTAACTTTCCTTTGTTCGAATCTTTTGATGCCAGTGTTTTGGCTTTGAGGACATAGTCGCCGACTCTAAGCGTTCTTATCTTGGATTTCTTGTTATAATATCTTTTTGCTTGTTGTTTTTGGGCGGCCATTCTTATATGGGCCATGTCTCTTCGTTCTTTGGCTTTGTCTAGGTCTTGTAACCTACTGTCGTCATTGTCCGATCCATTGGTGTGGGAGTATCTCAAACTAGGTTCTCCGATTTTGACGGGTATAACGGTATCAGTTCCGTGGACCAGCGAATACGGTGTTTCCTCCGTGCTGGATTTGGGTGTAGTCTGGTATGCCCATAATACTTCGGGTAGTAATTCGAGACATAGCCCTTTTGGCTTCTTCGAGCTTCTTTTTTAGTATGTTAAGTATTGTTTTGTTGGAGGACTCGGCTTGGCTGTTAGAAGCGGGGTGATATGGGGTGGAGAGTATCCGCTTAATGTGCCATTTCTCGAAGAATTCGGTTGTCTTTTTGTCGATGAACTGGGGGCCATTATCGCAACTGATCTCTTTGGGGATGCTGAAACGGCATATGATGTTTTTCCATATGAATGTGATTACCTTTTACTCGCGTACTTGTGCGTACGCACCTGCTTCCACCCATTTAGAAAAATAATCAGTTAACACTAACAAAAAGCGTACCTTTCCTCGTCCTGCCTGTAGAGGGACGATTATATTCATTCCCCATTTTTTGAATGGCCATGGCAAAGTGACCGAATGGAGGAGTTCTCCTGCCTGGTGTATCATAGAGGCGTACTTTTGGCATTGTTCACATTTTTGGACGTAGTCCACTGCCTCTTTCTTCATGGTGGGCCAGTAGTAGCCAGCGAGTATGAGGCATCGGACAACAGCGTGGTTCCCCATATGGGCGCCACAATGGCCTTCGTGCACTTCTTCTAATACTTACCTAGTCTGGTGTGGTCCGAGACATTTAGCAAGGGGACCACCGAACGTTCTCTTGTAGAGATCGCGATTTTTTAGGTTGTAGGGGGCTGCTTGCACCCGAAGTTTCTTGGCTTCCTTTTTGTTGCGTGGGAGTGTCCTGTCCTGCAGGTAGGATACAAACTGGTTGCGCCAGTCCCAAGTCAAGTTTAAAGAGAGTACCTCGACGTAGTCGACGGCTGAATGGAGGAGAGTGACCATGGTTTCTTTGTTGATATTTTTGGTGGCTGCGGCCAGCTTTGCCAGGCTACCATGGTTTCTTTTGTCCCCTGGGAATTTGCTCAAAGCGGCATTCGTCGAACTCCGGTATTAGCTTATGGATTTCTGACTGGTATTTTTGTAGCCTTTGTTCCTTGATTTGGTAGGTTTCGGTGACTTGGTTTACTACGAGTTGAGATTCGCAATGGAGGACGAGCCGACGGGCTCCGTATATGATGGCTAGCTTCATACCTGCAATCACAGCTTCATACTCGGCCTCGTTGTTAGTCATCTCGGGGCATCGTATAGAGTGGCAAATTACTTCTCCCGTGGGGACTTCGAGGATAAGCCCCAGTTCCGATCCCGAGGCGTTTGTAGTGCCGTCAGTGCATAGGATCCAGAGGTCGGTGTGTGCAAAGGTGCGGAGGGCCTCTTGTTCCACCTCTGGCAATATCCCCGTATTGAAGTCGGTGACAAAGTCGGCATGTACCTGTGACTTGATGGCGGTTCTCTGATGATAGGTTATGTCATGCTCGCTGAGAACTATGGCACATTTGGCGAGTCTACCCGAGAGTTCGGGCTTGTATAGGATGCCCCTTAGGGGGAAGGTCATTATTACTTTTATGGGGTGGCATTGAAAGTAGGGTCTAAGCTTTCGTGAAGCTACGACTAATGCCAAATCCAGCTTCTTGAGGTGAGGATACCTCGTTTCGGCATCTATAAAGGTTTTGCTGATATAGTAAATAGGGGATTGCGTACCTTTATTTTTTCGAACTAGGACGGCGCTGACAGCGACTTCCGACACCGCCAGGTAGACGAGTAGGCAATCATCGGGATCTTCTTTGACGAGCAAAGGTGGCGAAGATAGACATTCCTTCAATTTCCTTAGTGCTTCGATGCATTCCTCGTTCCATTGCATACCCGATCTTTTCTCAGTACGCTGAAGAATTTATGGCACATGTCCGAGCATCGCGAGATGAACCTGGATAAAGCGGCTATTCGCCCCGTTAGTTTCTGCATTTGCTTCTTGCTATTCAGGATTTTGGGTATCATGTCTATGGCCTTGATCTGGTCCGGGTTGACTTCGATACATCGCTGTGATACGAGGAAACCCAGGAATTTTCCTGAAGCCACATCCAAAGCATATTTTTCTGGGTTTAGCTTCATCCCGTAATGTCTTAGTATCACAAAAGCTTGCTTTAAATGATCGATATGGTCCTCCCTTTTAGCCGACTTTACTAGCATGTCGTCGATGTAGACCTCCATTGTCTTGCCGAGCTGTTCTTTGAAGATCTTGATGACCAACCTTTGGTATGTTGCACCGGCATTTTTTAGCCCGAAGGGCATCACCTTATTGCAGTAGTAAGTCCCTTGGTGGGTAATAAAAGTCATCTTTTCTTGGTCCTCTTCGGCTATCAGGATCTGGTTATAGCCAGAGTAGGCATCCAAGAAGCTTAGCAGCTCGTGTCTGGCTGTTGCATCTATCAGCTGATCGATGTGAGGCAATGGGAAGGAATCCTTCGGGAACGCCTTGTTCAAGTCGGTGAAGTCTACGCATATCCTCCATTTCCCGCTTTTCTTTTTTACCATGACCACATTGGCGACCCACTGGGGGTACTTTGATTCTCTGATGGAACTATTGGCCAGCAGTTTATCTACTTCTTCGCTGACTGTCTCGTTGATTGTGGCGTTGAATTTCCTCCTTATCTGCCGCATGGGCAGATAAAGTGGGTCGACGTTCAGTTTGTGAGTGGCAATGTCTTTTGGGATCCCTAGCATGTCTGAATGGGAGAAGGCGAACAAACCTGCATGGTTAGTTAAGAATTCGTGGTATTTACCTGGGTCGGAGAGGTTATGCCCGATGTAGGCTTTTTTCGAACTGTCGGTATTGTCCAACATGACAAGGTCGAGGTCCTCGATTGTCACTTTTCAAGCTTCTACGACATTTGGATCCTTGATTCCCTCTGTTGTCGGGTTGAGTTTGGTTCCCGACATGGCTGATTGCTATACTTCCGCGCTTTCCCCTTTCAATTGCTTGGTATGAGTGCAATCTTGGGTGATCCGGTAACATTCTTGGGTGGTGCGTGGCTCGCCCCAGATACTAAATATTCCCCATGGGGTAGGAAACTTGATTACCTGATAGAGACTTGAGGGATGGCTCACATGGCGTCTATCCATGGACGTCCTATGATGACGTTGTAAGTCGTTTCCTGGTTCATGATGTGGAATGTGGTTTCCAGCGTGACTCCTCCCTCCAGGACCGGCAGCGATATTTCTCCAGAGGTACGTTCTACTGTATTGTTAAAACCTGTCAGTGCTACGCAATGCGGTATTACCTTATCCTCGAGCCTCATTTGCGTGAGAACCCTCGGGTGGACAATACACACACCGCTTTTGTCGTCTACCATGATTCTCTTTACATTAGTATCAGCAATGCGTAAGGTTATAACTAAAGTATCATAATGATGGAAAGACAAACCGTTGGCATCAGACTTATCGAAGGTGATACTATCTTCAAAGTCATCATACCGTTCGTGAGCGATCGTGCGCTTCAACTTGTGTGTGGTGGTGAACTTTATGTATTTGATTGTCGAGTCTTCACCACCACCGACGATCATCTGTATGGTCCAGGTCGGGCAGTTTTGGCAGTCCTTGAGATTGGTCACGTCCCCTGGCAAAGTTAGCTCTTCCTTTGTCGTTGAGTTGTTGTCGACGCCCCCTTTTTCTAAGGCGAAATTGGGTTTACGACATTATGGACAAAACAACTCTCATTCCCTTTTGAGGAATCGAGTTATGGAATTTGATGAGTCGCCACCTAATGATTATAGTGCATTAGGACACTTTAAAGAAAAAGAAGAAGATTTTTTGAAAGAAAAATTAGAGTTCGGGTAAGGGCTTGAGATTATCTCGAGGGGAAGGTGTTAGGCACCCCTCAAGATCCACTAGTGTGGTTCCCGGCCATGCTTACTTGTGACTTTAATAAGAGTAGAAGTAAACAAACAAT
>MU754644.1:0-29308 GCA_026770625.1 Nicotiana glauca | reverse complement strand
TTCAGACTTTGTTCCTATTTTCGGACTTGTAGTACTTTAGTGAACTTTGTAGTAGCTCATGACTAGTGACACCGCGATGTCGGGCTGTAACGGGATAGTTCCCCGTTGTTATCGTTGTTTTCCGCGCTTTTGATTATGCTAATCATGTTTTAGTTTTATAAATGTTAAATAACTGTTACAAGGAAGCGTTTGTTTTGTTGGCTGGCCTTGTCTTCACGAGAGGCGCCATCACGATCGGGTTTGGGATTTGGGTCGTGACAGCAGACTCTTTAAAAATAAAACTTCCTCGATTTGGGATTTAAAATAAACCGGTGACTTGGGACACCTTAATTTATTCCAAGTGGTGACTCAGATCAATAATTAATCCCATTTCGAATAATGTCACTTTAAAAACTCCCTTATATAACGCCCTCGGCGGGTGGTGTAAAAAAGAGGTGTGACAGCTATGGTGACTCTACTGGGGACACGATTCCAGAACTTCCGGTTTAGGGTTCAAGAATTCGAGCTTGTTAATGTGATTTTATTTGGCTTTATTGTTGACATTACTGTATTTTGTGGACTTAATGTGCTAATTGTCATTTACCGCTTTGATATTACTTGAACTGTATTTAAATGTCTTCTTACGCCACCCGTCTGAGTTTTCTGAAAATGGTGCATACGTTCGCGTAGCCTGCTCTTTCTGTAGAAATTATATCAAATAGAGCGAGGCTAGGCAAGCGACAAGGCCGGGCAGACTTTAGTGCTCCCGGTACGTCGCCCCCTCCTCGGCCCCAGTTGTTCGCTCGGGTAACCCAAGTTTAGACCACAAACCCCAGGTTTTAAACTTAGAATAACGCAACCTCATGTCGGATCCCTAGTAGGAACGATTATTTGCATCACATGCATTCGACCTTGGGGACTCAACACAGGGGTTGGGTCCATCTAGGACTGGTGTACCCAGAATAAAGACCATCCTGATGCATCCTACGTGCTATGTGAATATTTATTTGTTTTGGCTTGCATGTTGACCGGTTAATAAAGAGAAAACCAAAAGTGAGGTAGGATAGAGAATTTATCCGGTTTCTAAAAATCTTTGTATTTGAAAATATCCCGAAACTCTGCCAAATTTTTGAAAAAAAAAAAGAAGAAAAAGAAAAAGATTAATGTATTTCAAAAAATAGAGTGAGTCAAGTATCATATATTTTTGTGTCAAAACTGCCCGAACTACGCGGGTCTGATTCTCACCGGATGTGAGATACGTAGACAACCTTCATCGGGTCTGGTCCCCAATTTCAAAAAATCCAAAAAATATTTTACACCTTTTTTTTAGAAATCTTTTTCCCAAAAATTCACAAAAAAAAAGAAAAAAAAATCAAAATCCAAAAAATATTTCTTTCTTTCAAAAATTACTAAATATGAAAATCCAAAAATATTTTCTTTCTTGTTTAGAAGTCTTTCTTTTGAAAATTAAAAAAAAAAAAAAAGAGATAGAGAATTCAAAGTTCAAGAATATTTTTCTTGTTAAGAGCTTTACGATTTGTTTTTTTTTTTAAAGTAAAAAAAATTAGTTTATTTATTTTCTTTTTGATCTTCCCGAACTACGCAAGATCTGATTCATGTCTCCACATGATACGTAGGCAATCCACATCAGGTTTGATCTAATTATTTAAAAAAAAAGAATAAAGTAGTGTTTATTCTAACATGCTTGTTGTTTTGAAATAAAAGCTAATTAAAGGTGGTCGGTTTGTTGGTTTGTAATGGAGAGTCACGCAATCAATCCAAGATCCTCAGAAGTAAAAGCATCTTCTCAACAAATGGAACAAGCACCACTCTTGTTGATCCAAGATCAGGAAAAGGCAAGTAGGCAAGCTGGCGGAGAAATATAAAACATGAAGGCAAATGTGGGGTTGGCTTTATCAGATTTGAGCAATAGGACATGGCCTAATCGGGATGATTTGATGATGGGGACTTTGATCCAACATTGAAAGCCATAGTAGCCATTTCCGCAGCAGAAGAGAAACCTAAAACGGTCGCCAAGCCATGAAAAGTTCTTCGTCGGATGAGAATCTCGGTAGTCGATCTTGCTGTCATTTCTGCATCTGGATTATTTCGGGGTGCAATCTAGATGTGTTACTTTATTTTCTTACAAGAGTAAACCCTTCTATTTTGTTTTTAAAATATTCAAATAAATGAAATCAATATTTCATCATCCATGAATGTCTCTTTTCTTAATCTTTTCACCTTTCTTATTCTCTTTTCAGTTCCGTAAATGCAGATTTTAATAACATGACATGCTTGCGGACTTCATGCCCAGATCTTAAAACGCTGTCAGATTTCGAAATAATGAACCAAGAAGCATAAAGTGTTGAAGATAAGGCTTGTAATAAAATAAATAAAGAATTAAACCGAAAATGAGATTCCCTCTCTTCGAATCATTGTTGAAGCCGAGATCGCTGATGAAGATTAAGTCAAGACCCGATTGAAACATTGTCTTTGATTGATGGAAAGTGATTGGCCGGGGGCTACCATGGGCAGTTGTACAACAAAGAATCCCATGCTTACAACAAAAAGTACGTCCCAAGAAATTTGAAGTGGGGCAACTCGTCCTGAGACATATTCTCCCGCACCATGAAGAAGCTAAGGAAAAATTTGCTCCAAATTGCAAAGGTCCATACATATTAACAAGAGTATTGCATAGGTCCGTTGTATTTGGGAGACATCAAAGGAAATATCCTCGAGACAACACTCAATAAAGATGCAGTCAAAAGTTACTATGTCTCATTACTTGGTTTAACATTCTCTGATTGGCATGACGGAGGCTTTCTTTCTCGCTACCCAAACACTATTAATCCTTTTGCAAACTCTTTGAGCCGGTTCCCTCTCTTTGATTACCCTCTTTGGAATCAGAAAGTTATTATTAAAAAATGACAAAGAAAAAAAGAGAAAAAAATAAAAATAAAAAAGCAAAAAGAAAACAAAAATAAAAGAAAAAGAAAAAAAGAAAAAAACGGAGTTCCCTGAACTACGTTCGACTTGATTCTAAAAGGATACATAGGCAACCTCTCTCTGAGGTTCAGTCACACCAAAATAAAAATTCAAATTCCCAAAAAAGTGAAACTGGGGTAGATATTATAATATTTTGGCAATGGCTTTGCCTGAAAGGTTCCAAAGTTGTAATTCAATCCGTATTCATTTTACCGGAACCCTTTCAATTCCTTCCGATCAATCGGCGAGAATGTTCTAGAATTGGAGGATATGATTACTTGGATCAGATGCAACCAAATGAGAGAAATAAAATGAGAGAGTCCTATTGGTGAAAACTGTCATTGGCACAGTAGGGCGATGGTGAGTAGAGAAAATAAAAATGAGAGAGTCTTATTAGTGAAAACCCGCAAAGGGCACTCTAAGATGATGGCAAAAAGAGAAATGAGAGAGATCAGCTAGTGAAAACTCATAAAGGGCACTGTTGATCGAAAAGAAGAGAAATGAGAGAGATCAGCTAGTGAAAACTCATAAAGGGCACTGTTGATCTAAAAGAGGATCGACACAACCATGGAATCAACACAATCATGAGTAAGGTTTCCCGCTTTCAAGTCAAAAAATTGTGATGAGTTTATGAGAATCAGACGGTTTATATAGATCAGGCATCCAATCCAAAAGGCATGTCATGTTCATTGAAGTTTGCATTTACTCTAGATAAGTCCTTCTTTCCTTTCCCTGAAAGGGATGCCTCTCGTCTAAGTTCATTTGTCCATTTTATTATTTGTTTTCTTAGAATCCCTTTTGGTCTAACTATGTTCCAAAAATAAGGCAAAGAAAAGACAGCAAGACTGATTTACAGGATTCTCATTTGAAGTGAGCTGATATATTCAAAAGGCGCCCAGCCTCGACAAGGATATCAAGTCAACCCCGACTGGCCATGATTGGCCGGTGTTTTGAAATGGAAAACTTTGAAAGAGGTCAAAATCGAAATGCTCACAAAGGAAACATAAAGTTGAAAAAGGTTAAGTACCTTTATGGCAATGTTTGGAAAAGCTAAAGTTTATCTAGAGTCAGAAATGCAGTTGGTATTTAGAAAATAATCAGTTGCAATTGAAATCATTAAAGAAGATGAGCCGAGGTCAAGTCGCCCAAGAAGTCAAGGCCACAAACTGACCACCATTTTAAAACTAACGAATCTTTCTTTGTTTAGAACAGGAACAGAATCGTTTAGTGAAACAGTTCGTGGAAAGACGAACACCACCAAGTAAACATGCTTTCCTTCCAATATGCATGTAAGCATGTTATTTTAGTTTCATTATAGGGGATCAACACCCTATCTTCAACACAGGGTACTACATCTCCTGGTTGCATTATTTTCTACATACGGTACGACATCCCCTAGTAGCGTTTCAGAGTGCCACGAGCCTCATTTTATTGCCAACACATGGTACTACATCCCCTGGCTGCATTATTTTCTACATAGGGTACGATATCCCCTAGTAGCATTTCAGAGTGCCAGCCTCATTTTATTGCCAACACAGGGTACTACATCCCCTGGCTGCATTATTTTCTACATAGGGTACGACATCCCCTAGTAGCATTTCAAAGTGCCACGAGCCTCATTTTATTGTCAACACAGGGTACTATATCCCCTGGCTGCATTATTTTCTACATAGGGTACGATATCTCCTAGTAGCATTTCAGAGTACCACGGGCCTCATTTTATTGCCAACACAGGGTACTACATCCCCTGGCTGCATTATTTTCTACATAGGGTTCGACATCCCCTAGTAGCATTTCAGAGTGCCACAAGCCTCATTTTATTGCCAACACAGGGTACCACATCCCCTGGTTGCATTATTTTCTACATAGGGTATGTCATCCCCTAGTAGCATTTCAGAATGCCACGAGCCTCATTTTATTTCCAACACAGGGTACTACATCCCCTGGTTGCCTTACTTCTTGTTGCAAACATAGGGTACGACATCCCCTAGTTGCATTTTAGAGTGCCAGGAGCCTCATATTATTGCCGATACATGGTACTGCATCCCTTGGTCACATTACTTTCTACCTACAAAGGGTACGACATCCCCTAGTAGATGCCACGGGCCTCATCTTATCGTCAACACAGGGTACTGCACCCCCTGGTTGCCGCCTTCTTGTTAACACAGGGTATAACATTCCCTATTATTTTCTTTAAAAAAATCTTTTTCAATTCTTCATTTTGCAATAGCAATGATAGTTTAATGTTCTTTCAATAACTCACAAAAATTTTCTAGTGCAAACTGGGGCAGAAAAGTTTTGTTCGATTTGTTTGTTCATGATAGCTTGTAGGTTTTTCTGCAAAGCAAGGATTGGATATGCAAAAATAAGATTCCAGTTTTTTCCAGAGAAAGTGGAACGTTTGATCTCAATACCAGCCGAACTAGCTTTGACATAATGCATGCAGAGAGCTAGAATTTCAAGATCCATCTTCTTATCACCTGATCAAGAATCCGGTCTGTGAGAATATTTCATAGTCTGTTACATCGAGGGCATCAAGTTTCAATCAAAAGTCAATGGGGGGAGCAAGTCAAAAACCAAGACAGGACTCCAGATGGCATTTAGATAGGAATTTTGTTACTCTTAGATTTCTAGAGTATGTAATTTTCTTTTTATTTTGATGTAATAGTAGGAACCACGGATCGGAACCTCGACGGAACCTGAGTGGACTCTCCATCTAAGTATACCCCATTACTCTTCTTTCTATTTGAACTACACGTGACCTGATTCCCTTATAACCCGGGATATGTAGGCTGCCTAAAATCAAGGCTCGGTCGCATCAATTCCTTTTATCTTCTTTTCCTTTTTAAATAACAGTGAGGTCAAAAATTAGTCACCGTGTTCATTTTCTTTGCTTGGAAACTCTTCATGTTTCCAAGCAAAGAGGGGCATGCTGTGAACAACTAATTTTTTACCACACGCAAATTCTATACTATTTTAATATAAATATCTCTATAAGGCCTAATCTTAATAAAAGAAAACTACAAAAATAATAACATTTTTAGGGTATGAATTTTCTTATATATATATATGTATATGATTCCTTTTAATTAGAATTATAATAAATAAGTGAGCTTTAGTATTTTTCTTAGTATAATTTAAACTATAATATACATATTTAATTTTCTTATATATATAATATTTAAGTATAAGGTAGCTAACTAATATTTTTAACTATGCATTTACTTTCTAATTTCTTCATTAATAAAGAATAAGTAAAAGTTTTTAAATAAAAAAATAAAACAAATAAGAAAATTAACTCAGCAAATTAACGAAAAGCAAAGCAAAATAAATAAATAAAATGAAAAATAAATAATATAACAAAAAAAGGGATAAATCTTGAAAGATTTAAAAAAAGATTATCCTAACTACTCACCATGATCTTCTCAACCCCATTCTCCTACACCAACTCCAACTCTAACTCCCTCCACACATCTATATATATGAGGACACTCTTAGAAGAAAAGGGGTAAAAACAAAAAGAAGCAAACAAAAAAGTGAACAACGAAAAAAGAAGAAAAAAAAAGAAAGGAATTGAGTACAAAAAAAAAATCAGCAAAAAGAGAGAATCTGGGAGGGAGGCAATCGAACCAAAAGGAAAATATTATATATAGAGAAACATTAGTTTTTTAAGAGACCGAAAAGGAGGAAGAATTTTATTTGGAAAAAGGAAATTTCAGTCTAGTTTAAAGATCCGGTTCGCGGTTACAATTGTCGCTCATATATTATAGTTGCTGAAAATTATATTTTTTATATTGGAAAGCTTCTAAAGGTTCTTTACTTATCTTTTATCTTTTCTGAATTTATTCTTCAAATGTTCTTATTGAATTCTTGCTTGAATTTTGTTTGTTGTCTATATGATGCATCGAGATTTTATGAGTTCTATGATGATTAATAACCAGATAATAGGATACATTATTTATTAGTATTTTTTTTTGTATGATTCTATTTTTAGATTTGCTTAAGTTAAAACAGAAAAAGGATTTGGGGTCCACTAGTAGTGGGTCATATAATCTAATGTTGTTGGCAGGGTACAAGTTTTGGACGTCTACTGTTGGGACGAGAAAGAATAATTTTTTTTTTCTTCTTCTTGGATTTCTTATAAGTAATGTGTGCTGAAATTTCTTCCCCTATGCACAATGTTAGTTCATTCTTTTGTATTCTGTATCGACAATTTATTTTTAGTTGCTTTGATATTTTACCCAAAACTTCTTATCGTCATGAGTTTGATTAGTTTAATAGGACCATTGTTTGATTATTTAAAAAGGGGGAGATGAAACTATTTTGAGGTTTAATTAGAAGGATGATATACTTAGGTTTAATATTTTAGTCAGTAATAACAGTTTGTATGACTACATATTTTATATTATTTTTTTTTTACCTTGCTTCAAAGTTAAAAGTTTTTATTTGTTCATATTTTTAGATTGTATAGTGATATGGATATTAGATAATAAGTCAATCTTGATGTTAAATAATTAACAAATAGAAAATGCTATAACTAGAAATAAGATACAAAAGGGATATGGGTTTTAGAATTTGTTTCATGCTAGAACTGTGGAACGTCAGGTTGTCTTAAGTTGAAATAGGTATATCATATTTTGCTTGGTACAAATAGAATGGTTACGTTAAGTTACAAAAGATTTGTTAACATTTACTGTTTTAAAACAAATATGTTTTAGATGATTTTTTTTTGTCATGTATTTGTCTATTAGATTTTTTTTAACATTTTTTTTTATTTTTTTTATACTTTTGTGTTTTATCTATNCTCAAATTAATATAGGAAAAATAACTCATAAATCTTAGTATGCTTTAGGCGCACATTAATTAATCAATAATCATGAGTATGTACACGTTTCGCGTGATATAATTATAATTTCCTAAATTAAAGGCAAGATATGCGCTCGCGCAACTTTGATACTATAATCTTAAAAATAATAAAGCGTTATTAATTGTGGACACGTTCGCATGACATGATTTTTGACGCGCCAAAGAAAAGAGTATACGTACGCGTAACTCGATTGTTTAATCACGAATAATCAAGTTTTTTTTATTATTATTAAAAACAATAAAAAGATAATTGCACATAGATCTTAAAAATGAGTAGTTAAACAATTAAGCCAAGTATAAATTGCTAAGCAACCGTGCTAGAACCACGGAATCCAGGGGTGCCTAACACCTTCCCTCGGATTAACAGAATTCCTTATTCAGAATTTCTGGTTCGCAGACTCTTTAAAAATAAAACTTCCTCGATTTGGGATTTAAAATAAATCGATGACTTGGGATACCTTAATTTATTCCAAGTGGCGACTCTGATCAATAGGAGGTGTGACAGGGCAGCGTACCGGGGATACAGAAGCTCCGCCGGCTTAGCAACTTGTCCGAACCTCATTCTAAATGGGGAAAGACTCTAAACAGAAGAGAAGTCACACGAAGTGCACCCTTCTCCATGATGTAGAAGACTCAGAGAGAGGAAGGATTCGTAACAATTTACATACAGTTCACCAATATCAAAGCGGTAAAAAGCAATATTTAGCACATTAGGTCCAAACATGTGAATAAAGCCAGATAATAAATAAAGCCAAATATAACAAGTATTCTAAGCTCGAATTTCTAACCCTGAACCAGTGGTTCCGGGTTAATCTCCCCAGCAGAGTTGCCAGAGCTGTCACACCTCCTTATTACCTTCACCCCCAAGAAGGTATAAAATAAGGGAGTTTTTTTCAATTAAAGGACAATCGAAACAGGATTATTTATTAAGAGATTCAGAGTCGACACTTGGGAGATTTATGGTGTCCCAAGTCACCCGTTTAAAATCCCGAATCGAGGAGAAGAATTGACTCTGTATTACAGACCGCGATCCAGAGATCCGAGTAAGGAATTTTGTTAACCCGAGAGAAGGTGTTAGGCATTCTCGGGTTCCGTGATTCTAGCATGGTCGCTCAATTATTATTATTGGCTTATTATCTGATTTTAGTAGATGTTTAACCTATGGTGTAATTTTAAATTATTTACCGCTTTTAATTAATTTTAAGGAATATTGAACGTCGTTTAAAACGTGTGTTTGGATCGCGTCACATGAAATGCACCCGCAATCCGAAATACATTTTATTCAACATTTTAGGATTTGGATTTGGGTCACATGAAATGCACACCCGAGTTTAAGAAGGTAATATTATTAAACACATGCCTAAAGCAACTACGCGTTTGCACTTTGCGAGGGCCATGAAAATTAGCTAAATGGCGTGCCTCGAGCTTTAAATACTTTTAAAGAAATCATTAAAGAGGGCCACACAATTAGTAATTTTATTTGGCGCGGCACATCTCAACTTATTCTCATTTCTACACTAATTCACGCGGATCAAGAATTACGAGTTATCTAATTACGGCTCACCTCAAACTAATAAAAGGGATTACCGATGAACTAGGGTCTAAAGAAATCGAAACCATTTTTTTTTAAAAATCAAGCTGAATCTAAATTACAATCTGAAAGGGGCTTGAGATTAAAGGTTTACTCTATTTCATTTTTCATATAGATTGGGCTTGACTTGAGGCCCAATCACCAGCTGCCACACTAGCACAAGAGGGACGACTAAATTTGTTATGAAAACCCAAAATGAGAACTTAAAGGACAATCTAAACGGGATTTATTTATTTAATTCAGAGTCGCCACTTGGGAGATTTGTGGTGTCCCAAGTCACCGGTTGAATCCCGAATCGAGGAAAAATTGACTCTGTATTACAATCCGCGAACCAAAAATCCGGATAAGGAATTCTGTTAACCCGTGAGAAGGTATTAGCCATTCTCGAGTTTCGTGGTTCTAGCACGGTCGTTCAACTGTCATATTCGGCTTACTTATCTGATTTATACATGTCAAACCTGTGTGCAATTTTTTTTAACTCTTTACCGCTTTTATTATTGTTATTTTTAAAGGAGAATTGCAACGTCGCGAAAACGCATCTAGAACCACGTCACATCAATGCACCCGTGGTTATCGACACATTTCAACTCCGTTGAGATTTGGATTTGGGTCACATAAATGTGCACCCGAATTTAAGAAGGTAAAATTATTAAACACGTGCCTAAAGTGACTAACGCATTACTATTTTTTTGGGGAAGGCTGTGAAATTTTGCTAGACGGCCTATCCCAAATTCTAAGTAATTATTATAACCATTTATTGAGGGCCCCGTAGTTTGTGTGTTTTATTTGGCGAGACTCGTCTCATATTTTTATTTAAAGGTCCATCCTAAAGTAAACTATGATATTCTATATTATTAGTCTCTAAAAGAAAATCTAATTAATTAACATGCTTGAAAAGGCCCTAACTTATTAGTTATTAGATTAAAACAAAGGCAAAAGGAAAATTGCACTCGAGCTTGTACAAAGGGTGATTGTTCCATTCCTTATTCTATTAGTGAATATTTACTAATGTTGAGATTACAAATAGAACATGAGATTAACAACAGTATTATCAAACAAACTAACTATTCTCTAACCAATTTAAACTAACACTATTAGATAAATTGAACTATTTGGACTAACTGCATGAAATTCAGAACCATTTGGAATTCATTTTTTCATAATTATTTGAAACTAAAACTAACCTTAATTTCTAATGCTCACTCGAAGTTTGTTAAACTTAATAGACACTTGGAAAGTCTACTATCATTAATATTAAAAGGGATGTTAACACGTCTTGTTCATACCCAACTCATGCCTACTGGTAAAATGTAAGAACGAACTGATAACTGGTGACTAATCAACTCAAATACTAACACCACCTTATTTACTAATTACGGACTGAGTTACTTCTACTGATACGTAATTTCTGATTTAAAACAGAAAACTGGACTGTTCAAATTAGCACTGAAACCCAAACTTATTTTTACAATTACTGAAATTTGGACCTACATCAAACTATGCTATAATGTACTAGTAACGCATTAAACCAAATTAAAATCACTAACTAGAGAATTCACATACTCATAGGAGCAAACTGAGCTAACCGAACAGTCTATAAAAGTCCATTACAAGTTTAAACAATAGAAACAATACTAGTTAAACAGTCTAAGTTTAATCAGTTCTTATGCACTGAAATTAAATAACTATCCAGTTCTAAACTAATTGCATCCACAAGCATTCATACTGAGCATAGACTTGGAACACCCCTTCATTTCATTTTCAATTGAAGATTACATAGTCATGAGGTCAAATGTGTGTACCTGGAGATTAGAAACACAACAGGAAGAAGGAGTAAGATCAGCAGCAACAGTAACAAAAAATAGTAACACTAGTAGGTGTGAGACGGCTTTAAAGACCAACACAGCAAGTATAACAGCAACACCAGCAACAGACCAGGCCCAGGAATAATATGAAACCAGTTGAAAACCAACAGTTCAACCACAAAATCACTTGACTACAGCCCAGAACTTGTTGTAAAACCAACAACAACAATCAACACACAAATAGGCCCTACTGAACTTGAAATAAACCAAAAGACTGATCCAATAGATCCCAAAAGAAACCCCAAAAACAGCTTAGTTTCAACAAAATACCAATCGAAATGCAGTACCAGCATCCAAAAGATGAACTCGAAAATATAACTTGATAGTTAAAGCTGAAGTTCTCTTTAGTTTTCAATGAAACAGTATTACTTGAACTAACTGACTGCTTAAACTCTCTCAAAATGCTCTCTGTAATAACCTTTAAAAAGATCTCCTTCAAACTCTATGAGAAACTGATTTTCAGGGTTCAAAAAAAAAACCCGCCCCGAACTCTGCCCAAACTTCCCTTATTTATATCCCAAAACAGACCCCTTGCTACCCTTGAAACACTCAAAAACCTCAGGCCAACACTCTGCCCATCCCCTCTTAAACCCCATTACTACATGTTTTGTTTTCTTTTAATTTATTTGTTCCCTACTACTATATGTCTTGTTTTATTAATTAATTCTAATGTTATGGGCCTGTTATAGTATTCAATTCCTATTAGACCATCCCATGCGATTATATTTCCCAAACCACCATTATTAAACAAAATATTAATTTAATGGTATCTAAGTACCCTTACTGTCAGACCCTCCAACTAAACTATTTTCAAACCTTTTAAATCCCAAAATTACCCCCTGAAAACCCCTATGATTTACACTAGAATCCCCTACTGTCCTGTCTCAGTAATGACCAATTCAACTAACCATTAACTATACTGATTGCTAATTCAATTGTCTAAATGAACTGAATCTAAGCTCTAAACAACTCAGCTATAACCAATCCTCTTAATGAGAAAATCTAACAACCAAATAAACTGATTCCTATCAGTGAACTGGAGACAGATTACAAAGCTTCAATTTTGAAAGAGCAGCAGACCTCCTAGTAGTCACTAACTAAGCAGATAATCACAAGGTATGAATTGAAAGCACAAGAAATCAAATATTTACAGGATCAAATAAACTTATAGACACTCTGACCGTTCTAATCGTCCGTGATTCTAGGCTATTCAATCCGTTAAACAGACCAACTTAAAAGAATCCACCTAAAGCTCTTAAAACAAAAATCGAAACAAATTTACTGGCACACTTTAGTTTACGAACTACCATCATGCGAGTTTGAACTAATTATTTAGACGGGAACAAAACAAACAGAATGATATACAAGTGAAGAACTTAAAGCATGAAATCCTAGAATAAACTGACTACCAAACATTCAAAAAGAAAAAATGTAAAGAAAGGAGTAGAAGGAGATGGTAACGAAGAAAATGAGGTAACTAAAATGGACCAAGAAATTTACCTCCAAACACTCCCACATCGTCTCGGATTAAACTCGATTCTTCTTGAATTTGTGGCCGAGATAGTCCTTAATCGGGTGTTCCCGAATGAGAACACCTGACTAAGGTCAATCTTGACCTCAACCTTCATGCACTCAGATGACTGAGGGAATTTAGGGTTCCACTCCGATCTAAAATTCGATAAATTTCACCAAGATTCGAGGGAAACTGACAATGGTTTAAGGACGAGGGAGGTCTAAAGGTCATGGGGTGTTGATTTGGGGGCTATTGGGTAAGCTTTAGGGTTTTGCTCGAATCTTCAATCGAAGATTCGAGGCGGCCGGGGATGATTCGAAGTAAACTGGTCAAGGATTTGGAGAGAGGATGGGTTTCTGGTCAAAGGGTATTAGTTTCGTGGTCATCGGACCTCGGGCTGCTGGGTTTTCAGGCGAAGGGAAAGGTGGCGGCTAGGGTTTCAGGGGAGGGGTTCAAGTCTCTGAACTCAGAGACGAAGAGAGGGGTTTGGCTATGAGGGGGCTGGGTAGGAGTTTTAGGTTTATATAGTGGGTAGAGGTTTTAATCCTGTCCGTTGGATCAATTAAGATCAACGGCCTGGATCAGCTGATTAATTGAAATGACGTCGTTTCAATTTCCTTAAGACTAGATCGGTCTATGATGAGAACGGGTCGGGGCATGGGGGTGAGTTGTAACCAGTGGATCAAATGTAGATCAACGGCTTGGATATGGTCGCTTTAAATGGCGTCGTTTGGATGATGTTGGGGCTGAATTGGACCGTTTGATCAAGCCAATCCAACGGCTTGGATCAACTAGCCAAACACGACGTCGTTTGGATATATCTGGAGATGGACTGGAGCTGGGTCAGAGAGATGTTTGAATTGGGCCTGGTTTGGGGTGGGCCTGGTTCGATTTTTCTCTTTAATTTCATTTTGCTTCTTTTATTTTTAAACTAATCTTCAAAAATTAAAACCTAAAATCCTAATTTAAATTGTAAAACCAAAATTAACTTAAAAATGCTAATTAACTCTTAAAAACAATTATCACACAAAATTACATAAAAGAAAATCACATGATTTAAATATTAAAATGTGAAGTACATTATTTTTGTGATTTTTGTTTTGTAAAGCACACTTGATTACTCCTAATCGTAAAATTAAATCGTAGAATGCAAATGCAATATATTTTTTTTTGTATTTTCATCAATTTAAACAAATAATCATGCACACACAAACGCAAACCATAAAAGAAAAATAACACAAAATCCGCAAAATCGCAAGCAACACAAAACTATTTTATTTTGGATTTTTGGGAGTAATTCTCATATATGGCAAAAATCACGTGCTCACAGCTGCCCCTCTTTGCTCGGAAATACGGAGAGTTTTCGCGCAAAGATAAAGTGAGCGGATACGAGCGATTTTGCCCGTTTGAGTACTCCGTGTGAAGCATTTTTTTAAAATATTTGACCGAACCTTTGCTTCAAAAGGTCTGCTACATATCCCTGGCTAAAAGGGAATCAGGTCAATGTAGTTCGGGAGTTTTGGTAGCTGGGACTACTGTGGAACTGTGATCTTTCTATTACTGATGTTTCTGTTGCTGCTACTGTCTACCGACCTCCTTATTACACCATGCTAATACAGAAAATAAGAAGCTAGACTAAATTAATCTATGAATTACAAAATCTTATCTAGATCTTCAACTTGCTCTTCCTGTGTCTCTTGTTGCCTTGTTTCCTCTGATGTTTCTTCATCTCTGACTTGGCTGGTAATATTCCCTTCTTGTGAATCATTTTTTCTTTGATTTCTGAACTTGAATTCACACTGGGAATTTTTGTCGTAACCTTCCGCTCTTCAGGCGGGCTCCTGACTTGAATATATTCCTCTGTTATACGAGCGGGCTCCCGATTTCAACTTCAACTCGAAATGTATTCCTCTGTTATACGGGCGGGCTCCCGACTTCAACTTCAACTCGAAATGTATTCCTCTGTTATACGGGCGGGCTCCCGACTTCAACTTCAACTTGAAATGTATTCCTCTATTATACGGGCGGGCTACCGACTTCAATCTTCAACTTGAAATGTATTCCTCTGTTATACGGGCGGGCTCCCGACTTCAAAACTTAAAATGTAAAGACTAAAATGTAAAGACTGAAGTGTAAAGACTGAAATGCATTCCTTTGTTATACGGCGGGCTCCCGATTTCAACTTCAATTTAGAATGTATTCCTCTATTATACAGGCGGGCTCCCGACTTCAACTTCAATTTAGAATGTATTCCTCTGTTATACGGGCGGGCGCCCGACTTCAACTTCAATTTGAAATGTAACAACCTTCATTCTCCAGGCAGGCTCCTCACTTCATCAACTTGGAATGTAATATACCTCTATTCTCCAGGCGGGCTCCTGACTTCATCAACTTAGAATGTAATATACCTCCATTCTCCAGGCGGGCTCCTGACTTCAACTTATAACTTGAAAGTATAACAACCTCCATTCTCCAGGCGGGCTCCTGACTTAATCAACTGCATTCTATTGCCGTTGTTCCTTCTTGCCTGCTGAACCATTTCCTTTTAAACTTTGTGTTTCATCCCTTTGAGAACTGTTGGGATAACACTTCTGGGGGAATTATCTTTTCTTCTTCAAAACTTTTATTTTCTCTCAACACTGCTGGAGGTAACGCTGCTGAGAAAAAACTGGTGCTTCATTCTTCTGAAAATTGCTGGGGATGACACTGGCTTTTGCTTTTCTGAACACAAGTTTCATCCTTTTGCTCTGTCTGCTGGGGAATTATTTACTTACCTGGTGGGGATAACACAAGTTTCAAAACTTTTATTTTCTCTCAACGCTGCTGGGGGAAAAAATGTTATCAGCTAGGGATAACATTGCTGGGGGAATTATCTTCCTCTATTAAGACTTGTTATTTTCCTTCTTTCAACTGCTGGGGATAACACTGGTTCAAAGACCACTTCCCTTAAAACTTGTGTCATCTTGCTCCTTCCAAGACTACTTCACTCAAAGCTTGTATCGTCCTCCTCCGAAATTGCTTGAAACTTGTTTTCTTGCTTTCCCTTAAAACTGGAATTGCTTTCCTCGTTCCTCCGATGGGTACCCGATTTCAAGAAAATTTTCAAACATGGAAGAAAATTTTCTGCCCCAGTTTGATAATCTTCCTTGTGGCATGTCTTTCCGCCATCAATAACATGTTCGTTACCTGCTTCAAATCAAAGAAAATTTTGTTAGTTTAAAACGTGGTGAGTGGTCGTGCCACTCCTGCAGGGGATGGTTTTTTTTCTTTTCTCCTTCCCCTGCTCTGTGTTCTAGTATACTATCAAAACTTGCTGGGGATGATATTATTTGCTGGGGATGATATTCCTGCTGGTCCTAGAACGACTTGCCCTGCTTCGCGTCGTCCGACCATCTCGAAACTTGGCCGATAATTTTCGACCTTCTTGACGATTCCTTATTCACAAACCTCTCCACTGTTGTTTTCCCACCTTTTCTTTATGCTTTTCCCGAAATCCTAAACCAATCCATCATTTGGTCTTGCAACAAACGTCTTTCTCGTTCTATTGCATTATCTTCGGCCTGTCCTATCCATATTTTGCTTTGCACCTACTTGGAAACTGGTAGTAAGCTCTGAAAATCCTTCTCAAAAACAAACTACCATTGAAAAATCTTTAAACAAAGAAATGAAAAATGATGACTTCAAGGGATAGAAAAAGAAAAATCTTTCATGACAACCACTGGGGAGAAGAAAAAGGAAAAGAGCTTATCTGAATGGTATCACCGATCCCAATGATCATGTCGTGCATTCTGGATTAATCAACCTAGTCTATTTATATCAATCAATCTTTCTGATGGACTTACTTTGCATTTCAAAGGCCCCGCAACCCAACTCTTTTGCCAAATCAACATCTTTGTTCTGCTTGACGCCTCGACGAATCCTTTCCGTCAACCTTATCTCGTTCGTCCCCTTTTAAACTTCTCATCACCTCATAGTGCCCTTCGAGGGATTTTCACTAATAAGACTCTCTCATTTTCTCAACTCCCGTTGCTTTATGGTGCCCATGAAGGTTTTCACCGATAAGACTCTCTCATTTTATTTCTCTCAACTTCCACGCCTTATGGCGCCTGTGAAGGTTTTCACCAATAAGACTCTCTCATTTTATTTTTCAGCTTTCGTCGCCTTATGGTGCTTGTGAAGGTTTTCACCAATAAGACTCTCTCATTTTATTTTTCAGCTGGGGATTTGGAGTGTTACCAAAAAAACTCTCTCTGCTGGGGATTCTTTTGGCTATCAAATTCTTTTCAGCTTATGATCATCTTCTTGCTGGGGATCAGAGTGTTATTCCCGGCTTCCATTTGTCTGACTTGGCACTTCTCGGGTACTGATCGGGAGGTCTTTTTTGGACATCAATGTGGTTTTTTTGTGTGTGGCTAAAAGAAAAAAGTTCAAAACAATTTTGATGGGTAAAACATTACAACTCTTGGAATCGAGTTTCTTTCCCAAGATTACAAATACAACTTCTGCCCAGTTTTCTTGTTTGGGGATCTTTTGATTTTTGTTACACTATGACCGAGCCGTGAGGCGCCTACGTATCCTCTTTGAGGAATCAGGTCGAACGTAGTTCACAACTCCTTTGTTTTTCTTGTGACTTTTCTTTTGTTTTTATTATCATTTGTTTCCCTTTCTCTTTTTATTATCATTTCATTACTGATTCCAAAATAGGGGTGTGAAAGAACGAATAAGGCTCAAAAGGGGAAGCAAAGGTTAAAAGTGTTTGATAGTAGAAGAAATTGCCTCCGTCATTTCATTCCCCGATACAATGCCAAGTACAAACAAACAAAAATAATTAAAATCAAAGGAAATCATACATAATATCTCTTGGCTGCGTTAGAATTGATAGCCATGTCTATACATCTTCCTTCAATATCTGTCAAACACAAAGCACCATTGGACAACACTCTCGTCACAATAAATGGCCCTTGCCAATTCGGGGCGAACTTGCCCTTTGCTTCAGTCTGATGTGGAAGGATTCGTTTCAACACTTGTTTCCCCACTTCGAATTTCCTGGGATGTACCTTCTTATTGTATGCTCTTTCCATCCTATTTTGATATAACTGGCCATGACATACTGCTGCCAACCTCTTCTTATTAATCAAGCTCAATTGCTCCAACCGGGTTTTGACCCATTTATCATCATCAATCTCAGCCTTAGCGACAATTCGGAGAGACGGAATTTCAACTTCCGCTGGTATCACTGCCTCAGTTCTGTATACCAACGAATAAGGAGTTGCACCTACTAAAGTACGAACAGTAGTGTGATAACCCAACAATGCAAACGGTAACTTTTCATGCCACTATCTGGACGCTTCTACCATTTTCCTTAATATCTTCTTTATATTCTTGTTGGCTACCTCAACCGCTCCATTCGCCTTGGGACGATATGGGGTGGAATTGCGGTGTGTAATCTTAAACTGTTGACACACTCCTTTCATCAAACTGCTATTAAGATTAGCACCATTGTCTGTGATAATTACCTTCGGGATCCCAAATCTACAGATGATATGGGAATGAACGAAATCCACCACTGCTTTCTTGGTTACCGACTTGAAAGTTTTAGCTTCAACCCACTTGGTGAAATAATCAATGGTCACCAGAATAAACCTATGACTGTTGGAAGCTTCTGGCTCAATAGGTCCAATGACATCCATCCCCCATGCAACAAAAGTCCACGGTGCAAACATTGTGTGTAATTCTGTCGGTGGAGAATGAATCAGATCTCCGTGATCTGGCACTGATGGCATTTACGCACAAAACTGATACAATCTCGCTCCATAGTGAGCCAATAATATCCTACTCGAAGAATCTTCTTTGCAAATACATATCCGCTCATATGTGACCCACAAACTCCAGAATGCACCTTTGTAATAACTGTCGTGGCTTGACTAGCATCTATGCATCTTAGTAATCCCAAGTCTGGCGTTCTTTTGTACAAAACTCCTCCACTGAGAAAAAACCCATTTGCCAACCGTCGAATGGCTCGCTTTTGATCTCCGGTAGCATGTGCCGGGTATATCCCCATTCTAAGGTACTCCTTGACATCATAGATCTAATTCCTCCTTTATCATGTTACAATAAGCATGCTGATCACGAACCTGAATATGCAACGGGTCAACATGAATTTTGTCTGGATGGTGCAACATTGATGCTAATGTGGAAAAAGCATCGGCAACCTCATTATGAACTCTCGGGATGTTCCTAAACTCTACTGATCGAAACCGTTGACATAGATCGCGCAAACATTGTCGATACGGTATGAGCTTTAAATCTCGTGTTTTCCATTCTCCTTGAATCTGATGCACCAGGAGGTCCGAGTCTCCCAAGACCAAAACATGCTAGACATCCATGTCTGCAGCTAACCGTAAGCCCAAAATGCATGCCTCATATTCAGCCATGTTGTTGGTACAATAGAAACGTAGCTGAGCCGTAACAGGATAATGATGTCTTGTTTCAGAAATAAGTACCGCTCCTATTCCAACTCCCTTCGTATTTGCAGCTCCATCAAAGAAAAGCTTCCACCCTAGTTCCTCAGTCAATCCCAACTCATCGATATGCATCACTTCTTCATCAGGAAAATACGTCCTCAGTGGCTCGTATTCTTCATCAATAGGATTCTCAGCCAAATGATCGGCCAGTGCTTGGGCTTTCGTTGCGGTCCTCGTCACATAGACGATGTCGAACTCCGTGAGTAATATTTTCCATTTTGCCAATCTCCCTGTGGGCATAGGCTTCTGGAAAATACACTTCAATGGATCCAAACGTGAAATGAGGTAAGTAGTATAGGATGACAGATAATGCTTGCCACCCAAGTTAGGGCGCAACATGTCTTCTCAAGTTGTGTGTACTTAACTTCATAGACTGTAAACATCTTGTTGAGATAATAGATGGCTTGCTCCTTCCTTCCTGTGATGTCATATTGCCCTAGTACACAACCAAATGAATTCTCCAAGACCGTTAGATAAAGAATCAACGGTTTTCCTGGCTCGGGCGGAACTAACACAGGTGGATTTGAGAAATACCCCTTTATCTGGTCAAACGCTTCCTGACACTCTTCGGTCCATTCTTCTACATCATCTTTCTTTAGTAGCCGAAAAATGGTTTCACAAGTCGCTGTGAGTTGAGCGATAAACCTGCTGATATAATTCAACCTTCCCAATAGACTCATTACTTCGATCTTGTTCTTCGGAGGTGGCAATTCTTGGATGGATTTAATCCTTGATGGGTCCAACTCAATGCCTCGCTGACTGACTATAAATCCCAACAGTTTTCCGGATGGAACACCAAATGCACATTTGGCAGGGTTGAGCTTAATATCGTACCTTCGAAGTCTTTTAAAAAACTTCCTTAGGTCTCCTACGTGGTCTGCCTGATGCTTGGATTTTATAATCACATCATCCACGTATACCTCAATCTCTTTGTGTATCATGTCATGAAACACAGTATTCATTACCCTCATGTACGTTGCCCCAGCGTTCTTCAAACCAAATGGCATTACCCGATAGCAATAAGTTCCCCACGGTGTGATGAAAGTTGTCTTTTCTGCATCTTCCTCATCCATCAGAATCTGATGATACCCAGCATAGCAATCCACAAAAGACCCGATATCATGTTTGGCACAATTATCGATCAAGATATGGATGTTGGGTAACGGGAAGTTATCCTTTGGGCTTCCTCTGTTCAGATTGCGATAATAAACACATACCCTGATTTTTCCATCTTTTTCGGCACTGGCACCACATTAGCTAACCAACTAGGATATCGAGTGACCCGAATAACCTTTGCATTCAGCTGTTTGGTTACTTCTTCTTTAATCTTCACACTCATGTGGGTTTTGAACTTCCTCAATTTCTGCTTGACGGGAGGGCATGCCAGGTCAGTGGCCAATTTGTGAACCACTAAATCGGTGCTCAAACCCGGTATGTCGTCATATGACCATGCAAAAACGTCTTTGAACTCAATAAGTGCTTTGATTAATTTTTCCCTGATGTTTGGTTTGATGTGGACGCTTATTTTAGTTTCCCGAATGTCATCCGGGTCCCCCAGATTGATGGCTTCCGTGTCGTTTAAGTTGGGCTTGGGTTTTTCTTCAAATTGGCTTAATTCTCTGTTAATTTCTTCGAAGGCTTCATCCTCATCGTATTCTGACTCTTCATCATATTCTACCTCTTGCACTATTAGTTCGGAATCAGATCGATTTTTTAGACTAGGTTGAAGATCCATCGTGCATGCCATGTCATTAAGACCAGTATAAAGAGAACTGTTTAGAAAAGAAAAGAAGAAAACAAAATTAAAATAAACTAAGAAACAACGAAGAAATTTTTATTTTATTGAAGTACGAGATAACAAGGTTTCACACTTTGACGAGTACAAAATGAAAGAAAACTAGATTACAACCCTGGAATAATCCAGCTAAACATGAAGGAAAATCAGAGCCCACTGCCAAGACTCCCTCCGCATGGGAAGAGGAGTAGCCATCCAATTGTTGATCTTGGCCTTAGGCCCCACAAACTGCACATCCGCCTTGCTGGATCCTTCCCCAGCTTCTACCATGTTGACTACGGCAAATAATCTTTTAAAACCTTCATCCAAATCTCCATTTAGACCAATCAGTGGCCCTGTAACCTTGGACAGCAATTGCGTTTTGATGCTCGGCCTGACAAAAGATCGGGACAAGCGTGGGATTGGCTTGGGAAGGACCCATGCCCTTTTCTTCATCTTGCGGGCCCGTCGCACATCCGCCGCTGTAGGCTTGAACCCCAACCTGAAGGTATCCAGATTTTTGGGCAAAGAAACCGGTTGAACAATACCCTGAAGGTCAGCCCCCAAACCTTTGCCTGGCACAAACCCATTTTTCAGCATCTTTGAGGCTACCATGACGGTTGCAGCTGCTATTCTGGGAAGTGGGATGTTTTCACCTTCAGGAACTTTATCCACTGGAACCGTATCGAGAACCTAGTAAACCCACGGCCCCTTGTCGTCATTAGTCTCTATGAAGGGCATGATGGCATCATTTATGGCGCATGTATTGTCTTCCCTATGTACTACGATCTCTTGTCTATCCCACTCGAACTTGACCATCTGATGTAGTGTAGAATGCACTGCTTTGGCAGTGTGAATCCATGGTCACCCCAACAGAAGATTATACGACACTGTGACGTCTAACACTTGAAACTCCATGGTGAACTCGACCGGACCAATCGTCAATTCAAGTATGATGTCACCCACTGTGTCTGTACCACCACCATCAAACCCTCGAACACAGATGATGTTCTTGTGAATTCGATCATTATCAACCTTTAGCTTGTTCAAGGTAGACAGCGGATAAATATTGGCACTGGACCTATTATCAACTAATACTCGAGTGACTACCGAGTTTTCACACTTCACGGTCAAATAGAGAGCTCTATTATGTTTTGTACCCTCCACGGGCAACTCATCGTCGGAAAATGTCACCCGGTTCGCCTCAAAAATCTTGTTTGCTAATTTCTCCAGATGGTTCACAGAGATCTTATCCGGCACATGGGCTTCGTTCAGAATTCTCATCAACGCCCGGTGGTTCTCGTCTGAATGGAAAAATAATGATAGCAACGAGATCTGTGTCGAGGTCTTCCTCAGTTGCTCCACAATGGAGTAATCTTGCGCCTTCATCTTCTTTAAGAACTCTTCCGCCTCTTCCTCGGTAACTGTCTTCTTTGTTGCTACTGGATTGGTCCGTCTTAAATCTGCGGGAGCAAAACACCTTCCCGAATGAGTTAGACCTTGGGTTTCACACACTTCTTCCATAACCTCTTTCCCCTTATACATCACCGTCACTTGATTGTAGCTCCACGGTACGGCCCTTTCACTGATTATCGGCAATTGCATTACCGGTTTGATGATAATTGGTTCTATGTGAGCCCCTTTCTCCACCACGGGTGTGCTTGCCACCCCCTGCATCACTACCTTGACCGGCTCTAGTTTCTTCGCAGCAATAGATGACCCTTTCCCCATCACCACAACTGGCTTGGTGTCTACACTTTTCATCTGTATCACTGCCTTCTCATTGGTTAGTTTTTCCTCGGGACTGGCTTCACTGGCCCGGATCATCATTACTATTTACAAGGGCTTCTTAAACTCCCCTGCCTTGTGAACTAGTTCGATCATGTGGGCCTCGTGGTGTGCTAGCAATGGATTCTGATTAATGTTTGGTGCCTCTGGCGCCTGAACCTCGATCCTATTTGTGTCAATAAGATCTTGCACGGCAGCTTTTAATTTCCAACATTTCTCAGTATCATGTCCGGGTGCCCCGAACAATATTCACACCTTACTGAATGGTCCAGATTTTTAGGAAGGGGATCGGGCATTTTAGGCTCAATAGGATTCAACAGGCCTAACTACCTCAATTTGTGGAAACGAGTGGTATAGGATTCTCCCAACGGAGTAAATATTCTCTGCTTCTGCATTCTCTCATTCCTGAAAGCTTGATTCCCACGGAAACCTGACCCTGGAGGATTTCTGTAGGCCTTTGGGGGTGGATATGTGTTTTGTGGGGGTGGGTATGCATTTTGGGGAGCCGGTGCACATCATTGCTAGTGAACCAGAGGTTGGGTACATATTTGGGCGTGATGGACGGAAAAATATGGCTCTGGTAGTGGGTAGTAGGGTTGTGGAGGGCTATATGGAGTGTATGGGTAATGGTGGTGGGGTCTGGGTTGGTAGTATGGGGAAGGACCTCTAGATCTGGACCAAGTACCTGCTTCGACTGTTGCGACTTCTTCTCTCTTCTTTTTCCCGAGCACACCTCTCGTGCCGCTCTGGATAGCCTGAGTGGTGGCCTTGATCGTGGAATAACTCATTATCTTGTTGGACTTGAGTCCTTCTTCTACCATGCCGCCCATCTTTACGACCTCATTGAAAGATTTACCAACTGATGTCACAAGGTGACCAAAGTAAGTTGGCTCCAAAGTCTGCAAAAAGTAATCCACCATTTCACCTTCCCTCATCGGAGGATCAACTCTTGCAGGCTGCTCCCTCCAACGGAACCCAAATTCCCTGAAGCTCTCTCCAGGCTTTTTCTCAATTTTCAACAATGTGAGACGGTCAAGGACGATCTCAAGATTATATTGGAAGTGACCAGCAAATGCTTGCGCCAGGTCGTCCCAAGTGTACCACCTGCTAGGATCTTGCCTCGTATACCATTCCAGTGCAGACCCGCTCAAGATTTGGCCAAAGTATGCTATCAAAAGCTCATCTTTCCCACCGGCCCCTCTCATCTTACTGCAGAAACCATGCAGGTGTGCCACCGAGTCACCCTGCCCCTCAAATAGATCAAATTTTGGCATTTTGAACCCCGCTAGCAGTTGAACATCGGGGAAAGGACACAGATCTTTATAGGCCACACTGACTTGGCCGCCCAACCCATGCATATTCCTAAAAGACTGCTCCGGGCTCTTTACTTTGCGAAGCACTTCATCCTGCTCTTGACTCTTAGACGACTTCTCAGTTTCTGCAGGTAGCTCAAAGTGAGGGGTGTAAGTATATGGTTCAGGTTCTTTGAAGGTGGGTTTGGGAGGATAGTATTGGTTGTCGTGAGCCTGAAACACCGGCTCGCTGGATGATCTTTGCAATGTGGCGGGTGGAGGTGCCACGAAAATAGGAACATTTGGTGGAGGAGGGTCGTGTTTGGGTGGTGGAGCTTGGGGATTGTAAGGAGTTTTCCCCTGATAGTATTCGTGAATTGGGAAACTCATTGATGGACCTATGGGAGGGTACTCCGGAGTTTGTGCTGGTGGGATAGTAGGGGTAGCGGGAGGGACTGGTACTTGTTGCCCCCTAGCCCAAGCTAGGTGCATTTCTGCTATCTCTTGTATCAACCTGTCTACTTCCTCCTTCATGGTTTGTATTTCTGTTTTTTCCTCTTCAACACTTTGGTCCGAACCAAACATGCTTTTCGGTATAGGTCCTTTAGATCTTGTTTGGTAATGGTAATCTGCCAGAACGTTCTAACAAACTAACTGTTTGAAATCTCTGGAAAACAACAAACTTTGTTAGCGTTTAGAGTTTAACAAATAAGGCAATTGCACGTTGGGGATGCAATGTTCCTAGGCAGTTTATCCATTTCTATCATGTCTTTGTTCTGACTGTATGCGTCATTCCGGCTTCTTTTAAGTGCCTCCACACTTTCCTTTTTGTTTTCTTATCATTCCCTTTTTCTTTTTTTCTTTTTAGTGGTGGTCGAATCTTATGTGGATTGCCTACGTATCATGTCCCCGCATGAATCAGACCGTGCGTAGTTCTGACCAAACGAGTGCAAAAATACAGAAACAATTTTTTTGGGAATTTTTCCATTTTCACTACTAAAATATTCTATTACAAACTAAACATTTTGAAAAGGAAAATAACAAACTTGAAAAACCAAATACGGGTTCAAAAACTACTAACATACTCTGACGTGAAAAGAGAATAGACAGACAGACAACAGGCTCTAAAAACATAAAATATAGACTCGAACTATGAATACATTAAAGCTCCAAAAGTTGGTCCCCGCGAGGCGTCGTTCGGCCTTGCCGCAGGCTTAGGTGCAAGATCCCGTTCAAGTTGCTCCAGTTCATGCATTGTTCGCTTGACAAAAATCATCACTGCCGAGAAGAAGGTGGTGCGGGTCATGTCTTCACACATTCGGCACCTCCTAACGATAGCATGGGCGACAGTCTCAATCTTGTCCCTGGTTCAACATTTTTCTATGAGCATGCGCCTTATCTGATCATTACGGGCCTCCAAAAGCTGAGAATCCTGAAGATGCTGATTCTGCAACTGTTGTATTTCATCTTCCATTTGGGCCAACAAGTCATAGCAGTGTCCACTTTTGGTTTCAAAAGCTTTGGCTTGTTCAGCTACTTTGTTCTCAAAAGTGGCTGTTTTCTTTTTTAGATTGGTAATGATCTTCTTATAATCCCTTTTCACCTGTTGTAAGTACTGTGTGCGCTCTTTTGTTCTTTTTGCCCACTGTGCTCGGAGCTGTATTGTGGTACCCTCGGATTTATTCAGATCATCCCGGCACTCAATGATTTCCTTCTTCAGTCCGTTTTTCAATCTTTTATCTGACCGACTCCTTTGTTGGTTGTTCGCATCTATCCTCATTTGTCAATTTCGGGCCTTCAGCGCCTCATTTTCTTGGGCCAATTTGTTCTTTTCCCTTTTATCGGCAGCCACTTGCACACTGTTTTCGAACTTCAGGTCCCTAATCTGTTGTTTTAGCTTGCCTATTTCTGCCTTGTAGCTTTCTTCTTTTGCTAACCAACCCCACTGCTCTTGTGAATCATCAGTAAACTGCTGGACATGGGCTCTTTTGGCGGGCCTTTGCAAAATCTGAAACCTTTTCCCGAACCAAACATTGTACTTCGGATCCACCTTACCCTTAGCTAGGTCTCAGACCATTGTTCTAGGCTCGAGGAATCTGCATTCATTCCATAGCTTTCGAATCTCATCTTCCGGAAATGCGGCTCTTGCGCTCAATTCAATGACGTGCTTACTTAGGTCTTCATCAGTAGGGACCACTTGAAACCTTCCCAATTGACGCAGTACCCGATGTGGAGCATATGGTTGGATACTACGGATACCCATCAAGAGAACATGACATTCTTTGGCTGATATGTATACCACCTCAGTAGCGGGCAACCATCCAAACGCCCATTCAATTTGATTGGCAGTCAACGACCTCAGTCGCACAAGCCACGCTTCAGCACCTTCAGGGAATGGGACACCTATTACTCGTTTTTCAAAACCCTCGATGCAGCTTGATCCGGTCAACCCATGGTTCATACATCCTACCCGGTGGCAAAGATGTTCTTGCATCCAAAATTGGAGTAGCAGATTGCAACCCTGGAAGAAATGTCCTACCTCCCGGCATATGGTCAAGGCTCGGTAGATTTCTGACACGATTAAAGGAACCACAGTACTGCCGGCCCTTTTGATTTCAACATCGACCATCCCTACAAGGCCTATCTCTATTTTCTTATCTTGGCGTGGACAAACCACGACTCCCAGGAATGCCGTTATGAATGCCAAAGTTTGCCTTGCCTCCCACTTGTTTCTGTTTCCAGCGTGAGTCAGCCCGAGATTTGGTTCTCCGAAACCCCGAGGATTGCCATACCATTGATACAAGAACTGGAGACTACAACATCCTTCCGACAAATCCTCATTCTGCACATTTCGGCTGATATTTAACAAATCCAGAAATCGGTGCGGAGATACCGGTCTTGGTAACAGTAAATATTGGCCCCTCAGATTTCCATTACTACCGCATAACCCGATACTTCCTCCAACGTGGGTGTGAGCTCAAAATCAACAAAGCAAAATACATTCCGAGTTGGATCCAAAACGGTATTAAGGCCTCGATGACATCCGACCTTGGCTTGACATTCAGTAGATTGACGAGACCCCCCAGGATTCTCACCACTATCTTTCTGTTACCTTCTTCCAGATCATTCCACCACATGTGGAGCTGTAAAGGGACCTCACTAAAGACTATGAACGGTTCAATTTGGTTCGTGCTCATCCTGCACATTTATTAAGGTGATTAATTAAAAGGTAAAATTTATTTGACTCCAAACAAAATTGACTATTTTTCAAATTAAAATACAAGACTCGGTTTTCGAACGCGGCCTTTCAATACTTCGGTGACAAAGATTTTAAGGCTGTGTGGGCTAACTGGTCAAAATCTAAAAATGACCGAAGGTGGCCGTTTATGCAAAAGTCAGCCTTCTGGCGCCCCTTTTGGGAACATTCAGCTATATTTGACAAGAACGGCATCACCCGACTTATTTGTGACAAAAATAAAAATTTGACATTTTTGCAAAAAAGGGAGTTGGACCCGATGAGGGTTGCCTACGTATCTCACATCCGGTTAGAATCAAACATGCTTAGTTCGGGCCAAACAAAACAGACTATTTTTTTTAAAAAACATTCTCTCCTTTTCTCTTTTTTTTTTATTTCATCGGTAAATAAGCAAACTATTTTTTTGAAAACAAGACTTCTTTATTTTGTTTTTTCAAATAAATCACACTAAAAGATCATTTCCATTTTTTCAAAATTTAGGCAGAGTTTCGACGCTATTTGGACATTGGATTTTTCCTGAAAATAGGTGATTACTTCTTTATGCTACTATTTTCTTCTTTTTTTTATTTTTTTTTCTTTTTCTCAATTTTCCCGTATTCCCAATTTCCAGAAGCCGGTCAGTATGCAAGTCTGAAGTAAATAAATGTGTAAAACAAACAGGATGCAGCAGGATGGTCTTTTTCATTTCAGGTTACCTGTCCTAGACGGACCCAACCCCTGTGTTGAGTCCCCTAAGTCAAATGCAACATGATGCAAATAAGCGTTCCTACTAGGGATCCGGCATGAAGCTGTGTTATTCTAGGTTCAAAACTTGGGTTTTTGTTCTAAACCTGGCTTACCCGAGCGGACAGCTCGAGCCGAGGGGGAGGTAGCGTACCAGGAATACAGAAGCTTCACCGGCTTAGCAACTTATCCGAACCTCGTTCTAAAATTGGAGTAGACTCTATACAGAAAAGAAGTCACACGAAGTGCATCCTTCTTCATGATTTAGAAGACTCAGAGAGGAGGTAGGTTTCGGCACAGTTTATATATACAATTCAAATAATATCAAAACGGTAAAAAGCAACATTTTGCACATTAGTTCCAAACATGTAATAAAATCAGAAATAAACAAAGCCAAATACAACAATTATTCTAAGCTTGAATTCTGAACCCTGAACCAAAAGTTCTGGGTTTTATGATTCCGTCCCCAGTAGAGTCGCCAGAGCTGTTGCACCTCCTTTTTTCACCTACTACACCCCAAAAGGGTGTAATAAAGGGGAGTCTTTCCAATTAAAGGACAATCGAAACGGGATTTATTTATTTAATTCAGAGTCGCCACTTGGGAGATTTGTGGTGTCCCAAGTCACCGGTTGAATCTCGAATCGAGGAAAAATTGACTCTGCATTACAGTCCGCGAACCAGAAATCCGGATAAGGAATTCTGTTAACTCGGGAGAAGATATTAGGCATTCCTGAGTTCCATGGTTCTAAAACGGTCGCTCAACTGTCATATTCGGCTTACTTATCTGATTTATACATGTCAAACCTGTGTGCAAATTTTTTAACTCTTTACTGCTTTTATTATTGTTATTTTTAAAGGAGAATTGCAACGTCGTGGAAACGCATCTCAAACCACGTCACATCAATGCACCCATGGTTATCGACACATTTCGACTCCGTTGAGATTTGGATTTGGGTCACATTTATGTGCACCCGAATTTAAGAAGGTAAAATTATTAAACACGTGCCTAAAGAGACTAACGCGTTAGTATTCTTTTGGGCAAGGTCGTGAAATTTTGCTAGACGGCCTATCCCGATTTCTAAGTAATTATTATAACCATTTATTGAGGGCCCCGCAGTTTGTGCATTTTATTTGGCGAGGCTCGTCTCATAT
>MU754642.1:5109-16809 GCA_026770625.1 Nicotiana glauca | reverse complement strand
GGAGAGGTAGGGGCAGTTTTGGGGGGGAGGGGGGTTGTGGAGAGGTAGGGTTTGGTTGGAGGAAAGGAAGAAGAATAAGGAATAAAAATGGGGGTTTTGGGTTTTGGAAAGAAGAAGAAAGAAGAAAAAAATTGAGAGAAGATGAGAAGATGAGAGAAGTGGAGAGAAGAGGAGGGATTGGGTGGTTGTTATGGGGAGGGTGGGTTTAGGTTAGGTTAATTAAAGGAGGAAAAGAGAGGAAACAAATTAAAATAAATAAAAAAATTCTGCAGATCGTACCTGGGCCCGGTCTGACCTACCGTGGTCCCATCGCGGTTACGCCGCGACCGCGGTGAACCATCTTTAGAGAGGGTCTCTGACCGCGGTCTCACCGCGGTTATGCTGCGACCGCGGTGAACAATCTTCAGAGAGGGTCTCTGATCGCGGTTCTACCGTGGTTATGCCACGACCGCAGTGAGCCTGTTCCTGGATGCCAATTTTGGGGTTCTTTTCATTGTTTTGCCCCTTAGGCACTATTTTTACCTCTTTTAATGCCTACCTTATCCATGTTATGCCCAGGCTTGTGATGTAAAGTCCTCCGCACTATCTTGCATATATAAAATATGTTAGAAATTATACTATCGTGGGTTGCCTCCCATGAAACGCCTGATTTAATGTCTCGGCACGATGCATCACAAGCACAATTAAGAATCGCTCACCCTTTTTTTTTTTCTAAACATGACATTACAGACTACACTTACAACACATTCGTGGGTTGCCTCCCATGCAGCGCCTGATTTACCATCGTGTCATGACGCAAGCAGTTGCGCCATCATTCCTTATTTGCATACTGGAGTTCTTTCAAATTGATCATCATTATATCCCCTTTTTCTTCATCTATTCCAAGGCAATGTTTCAACCTTTGCCCATTTACTGAGAACTTGTTTTTCCCATCTTCTGACTCGATCTCAACAGCTCCACTTGCGAACATTTGTACCACTATAAATGGTCCTGACCATCGGGACTTTAACTTACCCGAAAATAATCTCAATCTTGAATTGTACAGTAATACCCTATCACCGGGTTTGAAGTCTCTGTCCACAATGTGTTTATCATGCATCTTCTTCATTCTTTCCTTGTATAGCCTCATGCTTTCAAATGTTTGATATCTAAATTCTTCCAGCTCATGCAACTCTATCAGTCGATTTTGTCCAGCTGTGTCAGGATCCAACTTTAATTGCTTTAGTGCCCACCAAGCTCAATGTTCTAGCTCTACAAGCAGATGACAGGCCTTCCCAAATACCAACTTGTATGGTGACATACCTATTGGTGTTTTGAACGCAGTTCGATAGGCCCAGAGTGCGTCNGGATCCTGACCATCGGGACTTTAACTTACCCGAAAATAATCTCAATCTTGAATTGTACAGTAATACCCTATCACCGGGTTTGAAGTCTCTGTCCACAATGTGTTTATCATGCATCTTCTTCATTCTTTCCTTGTATAGCCTCATGCTTTCAAATGTTTGATATCTAAATTCTTCCAGCTCATGCAACTCTATCAGTCGATTTTGTCCAGCTGTGTCAGGATCCAACTTTAATTGCTTTAGTGCCCACCAAGCTCAATGTTCTAGCTCTACAAGCAGATGACAGGCCTTCCCAAATACCAACTTGTATGGTGACATACCTATTGGTGTTTTGAACGCAGTTCGATAGGCCCAGAGTGCGTCATCAAGATTCTTTGCCCAATCAGTTCATGTGGGATTCACCGTCTTGGTTAATATACTTTTTATCTCCCTTTTGGACACTTCAACCTGCCCACTGGTTTGCGGAAGGTAAGGGGTGCCCACCTTGTGGCTTACATCATATTTGTAAAGTAGTTTCTCGAAGGCTCTATTGCAGAAGTGAGTGCCCCCGTCAGTGATGATCGCTCTTGGTGTCCCAAACCTTGTGAATATGTTCTTTTTCAGAAAACCTACCACCACTCTTGCATCATTAGTGGGCAACGCTGCAGCCTCTACCCATTTAGACACGTAGTCTATAGCAACAAGGATGTACTTATTGCCAAATGAGCTGACAAACGGACCCATAAAGTCAATCCCCCAAACATCAAACACCTTTACCTCTTGAATCGGGTTCATTGACATCTCATGGCGATGGGAAATGTTTCCCGTCCGCTGGCATTCATTACAGCCCTTGACCCAGAGGTGTGCATCTATAAACACAGTTGGCCAAAAGAATATGGCCTCTAGCACTTTTGTAGCTGTCCTGACCCTTCCAAAATCTCCTCCATACGCTGATGCGTGACAAGCCTGCAAAATTGAAAATTATTCTATCTCGGGGACACACCTCCGGATAATATTATCAACACATATTTTAAAAAGATGAGGCTCGTCCCAATAATACATGTGGCAATCACGAAAGAACTTTTTCTTTTGGATAGATGAAAGGTCATATGGAACTATACTGCAGGCCAGGTAGTTTGCAAAATCTGCATACCATGGCACATCTTCCAGAGTAGTTTCGAGCAGCTGCTCATCTGGAAAGGTTTCCAGAATCTCTTCGACCTCGACAGATTTTTCAGCTCCTTCAAGTCGTGATAGATGATCAGCGACTTGATTTTCTGTGCCTTTACGGTCACGAATTTCATGGTCGAATTCTTGCAACAGCAGCACCCAACAAATTAGGCGCGGCTTAGACTCCTTCTTCTAAATTAGGTACCTAAGAGCTGCATGGTCAGTGTATACAATTACCTTAGAACCAATCAGATATGATCGGAACTTGTCAAAAGCAAACACCACCGCTAACATCTCCTTCTCTGTCATAGTGTAGTTGAGCTGTGCACCGCTTAGCATTCTGCTTGTGTAATAAATTGGATGCATCAGCTTATCTTTTCACTGCCCCAACACTGCTCCTATAGCGTAATCGCTTGCATCGCATATGAGCTCAAATGGTTGCTCCCAGTTGGGTGCAACTATGATGGGTGCAATTACCAACCTCTTCTTTATTTCCTCAAATGCCAACCTGCAATTATTAGAAAATACAAAGGACTGATCCTTTTCAAGGAGTTTGCATAATGGGTTAGCAATTTTGAAAAAATCTTTTATGAAACACCGTAGAACCCGGTGTGCCCAAGAAAGCTTCTCACCGCCTTGACTGAAGTGGGTGGTGGTAGCTTTTCAATTACGTCAACCTTAGCATGGTCGACCTCAATTCCTTTCTAGACACTCGATTTCCCAGAACTATCCCTTCTTGTACCATAAAATGGCACTTCTCCCGGTATAGCACTAAGTTTGTCTCCACACATCTTTTGAGCATTCTGCTAAAGTTGTGAAGGCAGTCTTCGAATGAATCTCCCACCACAGAGAAATCATCCATAAAGACTTCCATAATATCCTCCACCATATCTATGAAGATGGCTAACATGCACCGTTGAAAAGTCGTTGGTGCATTACAAAGCCCAAAAGGCATTCTCCGAAAGGCAAAGATGCCATACAGACAGGTGAATGATGTTTTCTCTCTATCTTCGGGGGCTATTAATATCTGATTGTACCCTGAATATCCATCTAAGAAACAAAAGTGCGATCTTCCATCTAGCCTGTCCAATATTTGGTCAATGAAAGGCAAGGGGAAGTGGTCCTTTCGGGTGGCGGTGTTCAATTTCCGCTAATCCATGCAAATTCGCCACCCTGTGACTGTATGAGTTGAGATCAACTCATTGTTGTCATTTTTCACAACAGTCATTCTCCCCCTTTTTCAGCACACATTGGATAGGGCTGACCCAATTACTATCATATATGGAGAAGATGATTCCCGCATCTAGCCATTTTATCACTTCCTTGTTTACAACCTCTTTCATGTTTGGGTTCAGCCTTCGCTGATGTTCCCTGGAAGGTTTGTGCCCCTCTTCCAGGAGAATCTTATGCATACAGAAGGCTGAGCTGATACCCTTTATGTCTGCCATGGTCCAACCAATGTTAGTCTTGTTTTCTTGCAGTACCTGTAAGAGTCGTTCTACCTGTACATATAGCAAACCGGATGATATAATAACAGGGAAGGTCGAATAAGGGCCTAAGAACACATACCTGAGGTGATTTGGGAGTGGCTTTAGCTCCAGTTTGGGTGGTTCTTCTATTGATGGCTTTCCTGGAGGTGTAGCCCTTTTTCTAATTCAAGGGGCTCAAATTGAGGTTCCCTTGTCCAGAATCCTCGGCCTTCAAGTTCCATGACCCATTCAGCTAACCCTTCACCATCCATCTCTTCTAGATTTTTCAGACATGCATCCAATGGGTCTCTCACAGTAAGGGTCGCGTCGTACTCTTGCAGAATCACATCTACTACATCCACTAAAGAGCAATTAGCATTTTACTGGTTCTTCTCATAAATTGCTGAACATTAAATATGATTTCTTCATCGTTCGGTCTCATTTTTAGTTCCCCAGTCTCACAATCGATCAATGCTTTGCTAGTTGCCAAAAAAGGTCTTCCCAGAATGAGAGGTATCTCCTCGTCTACCTGGCAGTCCAGGATAACATAGTCTTCTAGGAACGAGAACTTCCCCACTTGCACCAACACATCATCAAGAATACCAGTTGGCCTTTTCACCGTGCGATCAACCAGATGTAGCAGCATAGAAGTCGGTCTAGCTCTGTTGATGCCCAATTTAGTGTACACAGACAGCGACATCAGATTTATACTGGCCCCCAGATCGCATAAGGCCTTTGCAAAGGCGTAGCTCCCAATTGTGCACGGAATAGTTAAACTACCTAGATCAGACATCTTTTGAGCCATCGGTCTTATCACTACTGCGCTGTAGGTCTGTATCATAGTCACAGTGGAAAGATCCTGAAAATCAAGCTTTCGTGACATTAAATCTTTCATCATCTTTGCATAACCAGGCATCTCCCTCAAAGCATCCATCAAAGGAATATTCAACTGAATCTGACGCAGCATCTCCTTAAATTTCTTGTATTGAACTTCCTTATTTTGTTTAACCAGTCTCTGAGGGAAGGGTGCAGGTATCACCCTTTGTGTATTGCTTGCTAGCTTCTCTCTGTTGGAATTTTCTAGCACAAGAGGTGCCACCTGTTCTGCAGACTGCTCATCCATTTTTTCTTTGCCTTTTTCCTCCTGACTCTGCTCAACCACCACTTCAGTAAGTTCTGTTGATTCCTCCACCTCTAACGGAGCTGGAGTGGATGGTGTAGTATCCTTGCTGGCTTTTGCAATTTCCTGCTCTCTGTCTAAATCTCTCCCATTTCGGAGACTGACTGCCATCAACTGATTTGGATTTTTCTTCTTGGGGTTTATGTTAGTATCTGCAGGCAAAGTTCCCTGAGGACGGTTGTTCAAAGCCATGGACAACTATCCCAGCTGCGTTTCAATATTCTTTATGGTTGAATTCCTACACTTTATTATTTGTCCCAATGAGTTGCTGAAGCATACCCCTAATTTCCACCATATTGTTATCTTGCTGATGAGGAGGTGGTTGATAAGTTAATTGTTGTTGATTTTGGTGTGGATAGCCCTGTGGTTTCTGATATGGTACTGGCACCATTTGGTTATGAGGATGCATACTCCCAGGCTGTTGCATATTAGGCTTGTACTGCTGATTTTGTGGCGGTCTCCATTGTTGTGCTCCTTGTCTCTGACCCCCATAGTTGTTAATATAATTCATATCTTCCCTTGCCCCTTGATTTTTTCCTTCTCTTCTCCATGAACACATATAAGACTGATTAATACAAGGTGTACATAGTCCTTCATTTGTTGTATCAACAATGTGTACCTGTTTTGTACCTATCTCATCAATCTTCTTTGTCAATATGCTCATCTGGGTCATGAGTGTGGCCATATTCTCTGCATGTGAATTATTTGGGTCAAGAGGAATTGAATGCACTATGGGTGCCAATGTTGTAGCTCTAGTCATCCACCCCGAATTTTGTGACATCTTATCAAGAAGGATTTTGCACTCGGTGAATGTCTTACTCAAAAAATGCACCTCCAGCAGAAGCATCCACATTTGCCTTTAAATTCTCAGCTAACCCCATGTAGAATCTCTGGCCAAGCATCTGGTCTGGAATGCCATGGTGAGGGCATTTCACTAGCATCCCTTTAAATCTTTCCCAAGTTTCTTGCAAGGACTCAGTCGGCTGCTGCTTATACTGTAATATTTCATCAATTTGTCTTGCAGTCTTGTTGGGTGGATAGAACTTATTCAGAAACTGCTTGACTAATTCATCCTAGGTGGCTATGGAATTGATAGGGAGCGATTTAGCCAAGTCTGAGCTTCCCCGGTCACAGAGAATGGAAACAGTAGTAGCTTGATAACTTCCGGGGTCACATTCGGCTGCCTTTGGGTCATAAAAATTGACAGAAAATTTTTCAAGTGATGCTGCAGGTCTTCAATGTGTGACCCGGATGCAGCATATTGTTGATTATCTGGAAAGTCTCTGCTTGGATGGTGGGCACAACTATGGCAGTGGCCAGGTTGTCAGCTGTGGGTTGTGCCCAGTCATAAAGTGCAGCCCCGGGCACAAGAGGTGCCACTATCCTTGCATTGGGGTTTGCTGGTGGGTCCCTAACGTTTCCGTTGACGTTGTCTATGTCACCCATGTCTAATTATTGGGATTGTTGAAGTCTCTTGTTGGCACGGTTCAATGCCCTGAATGTTTTCTCGGGGTCTGTGAGTCCTTCTAGCAGTTCTCCAGTCCTCGAAGAACTTCTAGGCATACACCTGATTTTCACAAGAGTTCAAACGTTAGAATTTCAATGAAAGATTGGGTATAGAGAAAACTGACTACACTTAGAATTTTTGTATTTCTTTCAATTGTAATTAATACACCGTTAAATCCCCGGCAACAACGCCAAAATTTGATCACACTCAACTGAGTCTCGCAAAAGACTATGCAGGCATTGCAAATATAGTTTGGGTATTACTGCCTAGAGTCGAACCACAGAGAATTAACCTATCAATTACTCTTGTCAGATTTACTAGATTCACGCAGTCAATTTTCCCAAACTTTGTACTTCACAATTGATGATATATCTAACAATTAAACTAAAGTAAATAAAGCTGGAAGTTAATTAAGCTTGCTTGTATATAATTGGAATAAGATATAAGGTAATGGTTTCCCCCGTTGTTGATTTCCTTGGTTGAATATGTATTATAACTCAGACTTAGTTGTATCTATTAATCATGAACTCTCTAGCTATCATAAATCTTTTTCAAGCAATTATGATCATTTACTAGACACACTTTCTCAAGTTACGCTAGCTAGATTCACAAAACCGTTCACTTAGATTGCACCCGAGTTATCATTATCTCTAATCTAACCTCTAAACCCTCGGTTATGACTCTTGTCTATACTCCGAGAGTGATGTTGCTCATACAATTACCTAAATATGCACTCTCTCTCTCAAGCAAATACATACTAAATAGGAACGGATAATTGAGGGCCCTTTCAACTAACCACAATCAAAACATAGATGAACAAATAGAGATTAACAACCAATTCCAAATATATTAATATAACAACCAAGTCATCCTCAACGGGTTTCACCGAAACCTTAGGTTAAAGTATCTAGCTACTCATGACAATGGAAGATAAAACCAATAGATTATTCATAATGGAAGAATTGCAATAAAAATAGAAGAGAATAGAAAACTATGATGTTTTGGGTGATCTCTCACACTTGTTCTTCTTCCAAAAGTAATCTCAAAACTAAGTCTCCTCTATTGTGGGCGATTTTCTACATCTTATAAATGTTTTACACCAAGTTTCCTTGAATTGACACTTTGGTCCTTGAACTTTCCGTGTACTGCCGCGGTCCTACCGCGGTTACGCCAGGATCGTGGCCAGATTAGCCTTCAGAATCTGCAGCAGTGTTCTGCCGCGGTCCTGCCGCGGTTACGTCCGGACAACGGGAGACCAGCTTCAGTTCTGGCTTCCCTTCGCTTGGTGCACTTTGTGGATATTGTATGATTGGCCTCCTTTTCTCCGTAATTGATCTCAAAAGTACTCCACAAACTTCTTTTATTGAATATAGCCTGCAAAGCATGAAAAGCACTAATCAGAGCATTTGGTTATCATTTTTTTACCTTAAAAACTATACAAAAATGTGGTTCTTTAGGGCCTAATTATAGTCTAATTTACCTATTATCATTATTAATATTTACCTTGCACCAATTTTTAGTCGATTAACTGGTAAACTAGTCGACTAATTAGCCATAACAAAAAGGATGACAAGTCAACCCCTTCCCTTGTACTTTGCCTCACATATATAGTTAAATATTATTACAATCTTATTTGAAGCTTAAATATTAGAAGGTTAATTTTTAATATTTATTTTAGGTCTTCAACACATTCTTTTACTTGCGATCCGAATACTTTCTTAGAACCTCCGATAACATGATGAATTTATGATCTTATCTAAAAGTACAAACTATTAGAAAAGTTAATTCTATTATTGTTTTTGATCATCAATAACTTTAGCCTCCTTTGATTACCATTTACTCAATCCTCTACTCATTTCAATGCACCAATGGAGCTAAATTCAGGAAGGAAAAAAAAGAAAAAAAAAACGGACCATTGTCACACTTAGTGCTTTTCATGCTTGCTTCTCAATTTTGCTTCTATTGTATTATGTTTGACTATAATTCCCGAGGTTGTTTTTTTTAATCACAACTATTTGAAATTATTTAGAAGAGTCAGTCAGAAATTCAATTTATGCGCATGTGATGGATATGAAATTGTAATTCATCCTCAATTGGATAGAAGAACTTCGTTTTTCTTCTTCTTCTTTCTGAAATGAAATGAAGAAACAACAAGAATTTTTGGTATTTCCGATTAAATCTTTTTGGTACTATATTTTCTATAGGATAAATTATAGGAATAAATTGTTATTCTTTTCCTCTACAGATAATCGTTTCTTTCATTGTTTCTTTTTTAAGACGTCAAGAAGTTTCGCAAGAAATCTCTCGAGTCGAAGAGGAGAAGCTCCAATCGGAGCAAATGCTGGGTCTGTTCACTTTTTCCTATCCCAAGTAATGTTATGAACTTTCACTCTCTATCTATACTATAACCTCGAGCCTCTTTCTTCTTTCTGTGCAATAGTCGTTGATTGATGGGATAAAAGAAGCACGCTGTAGAATCGAACCACAATCTTTTCCCTTACATTGTGATAAAGTTTGAATATTTCCCTTCTTTCTTATTTCAATGATATTATTAATTCAAATATAAGAATATGAAGTCAAAATTAGATTTTTAAAAATAAAAATTAAAATGTGACATTCTAAGGCGAAATTAACATATTAAACATCAAATTTCATTAATAACGAATGATTAATTAGTCGATATTGGAATTAATTCAGCATGACTTATTTGGTTACATAGGCATGAAATCACCACGGTCTCATTGTGAATTTTGTATTTCTGATCTATTCTTAGTAAGAAAAGAAAAAAGAGTTAGTGTTTTTAGGCTACTAGTTTCTGGGCACACGCGTTGCGCGTGGACCCAGTGTCAAAAAGTACAAAATTTATAAAATCACGTGAATAATATTTTTTTTAGAAGTTAAATAGTAGCTTAATGTGTTGACTTCATTAGTGACAACAATATCTCAGGTATTACATATATAAAGTACAATGGAATATCAACTTCATTTTGTGTATCATTGGTATTGTGTAAGTGCATATTAGTTTAAATATAATCTTTAATGGCAATTAAGCTTATTACATTAGATGATTTATCTAAAGTTGTAACTATAGCTTCGCACTATTTCACGTTAGTAGTTTGCTTTTTTCCTCCTTCCTTTGCCGTATTAATTTTTGTAATTTTTTTAAAGGAAAAAACACCAAGTCATCAGGCATTCTACATATGTATTTGGTTAATGATGAAGTATCATATAGGTAGATAGAAGGTGGAAAAAAGCTCTTGTAATTACAAGTACTTTTGCAAAATAGTGTCATACTTAGAAGCTGCTGGAGTTTGAAGGAATAAATGTTTATATTATTTCCCTTTGAGACGTCGTGCAACATCAACATCTCGAATGCTCCTTTTTGCTGCGAAATGTCATATAGAATTAGCTTTCTATTCCATACTCCTCTTTGATCATGATTTTTCTATTTTATGAGTTGATTATTGGACTTCAATGATTATATGTCGTCTGAACCTGAAAAGTAAAATTAGTCAATTTAGTTAGTTATGCAGTATAGACAATAATCTAATTACTTATGTTATTTGTTGCAAATATGTTAGATGTCTGTATCGTATCTAACACTTCCTTGTAGACGATGTTTTTGTATATGTTTCATTTTTACGTGTCGGTTGTTCTGTCATGGCGAGAACTTTTGTTGTGGACATTGATATCCCTCTTGAAAGTGCAACATACATTTGTCCATGCGAAAAAACATGTTATGGCAAATACAAGCCAACATTGGGAATGATTTGGCCTTGTGCTTTCTTTATTGTCATGGCAAAGCAAAGACGTACTGAAAATTGCTTTCGATTGAACTTGAGAGGATATCCTTCATTTTCAAGGGGTGAAAGCTGAATGCGTGGTATAAAAACAGGCTTTGTCGCACAATGACCAATCATAATTTCTGTAAGTAAAACATTATTATCAAAGCCACTGCATATCATTCTTGTTCTGTTACATAAGCCATTTGAAGGGTCTAGAGTCCTGAGTAGCATTATGGGTGCATTCTCCTTCAATACTAACCTGCATAAAAAATTAAAAGTTAAAAGGAAAATTATTTTTTATTGCATGTTCCAGGTGGTGTCATACCTTGGAAAGTAGAGCTTTTAACATTACAGAAGGCTACTGCTGGCTTGGAATTTTCAATACTCTCTAATAATTCCCCTCAATTTCAGCTAAGTCTCCCCACAAAGTCAAAATTTTTCTATCATACCTACATATTTAAAATTGAGTGTCTTAAAAATTACATTCTATTTTTGCAGGTATTAAAGTTTAAAACATGAGTGGCAAATAACTGGTTTTAACTTACCTTTCGTTCGTAACTATTACTTCTCGCCTTTTGCTTCGTCCTTCTCCATTTAGTGCTTTAACTTTTATTACAATGCAAACCACATCTAAAAAAATAAATTATTAAATATTGAATATTTGCAGCTGTAAAATACTCAATAAATTTATGTAGGTATTTACCAAATAAAATCTCATTACTGAATTGTTCTGACTCGTCCAGAGAAATAAAACCATTGGAGAATTGTTGATACATAAATTCAGTGTTGCACTGTTTTACTTCTGTATTGCTATTAAATGCTACTTCAAGGTCCTTGTGCACAGATAAGAAGTTTGGTTTTGTGCCGCTTATCTTTTCCTTTATAATGTAGTAGCTTTTATTTTGGTCGAAAAAATTCTTCCATACTTGAACATCGTTGTTGAAAAGAGTGGTTTGTATTTTTATTCCCTGTATCAATACAAACAAGCAATAAAGTCACCAAAGGAGGCAGTGCATTGAGAATTGAATAAAAGAAACTATTAAAATAAAATTACTGTCACACCTCCTTTTTACGCTATCCGCGAGGGCGCAAGAGAGTTTTTCCAATTAAAGGACAATCGAAACGGAATTTATTTATTTAATTCAGAGTCGCCACTTGGGAGATTTATGGTGTCCCAAGTCACCGGTTTGAATCCCGAATCGAGGAAAAATTGACTCTGTTTAACAGTCCGCGCACCAGAAATCCGGATAAGGAATTCTGTTAACCC
>MU754640.1:0-15400 GCA_026770625.1 Nicotiana glauca | reverse complement strand
ATGACCCCTCCTGGGACCTGAGCTGGGCCCACCGGAGCTGCTGGGGCTGGAACCTCCTCATCATAGTCAATATGGTGCTCCACCTCTGGGACTGCTGCTCGGGGTTGAGCTCTGCCCCTACCTCGGCCTCTGGCACAGCCTCGGCCTCTAACTCTCGCAGAAGCTGCAGTTGGGGGCTCGGGCTGCTGCGCGGTAGAAGAGGAAGCACGTGTTCTCGCCATCTGCGAAAGAACAGAGTGGAAAGACAATCAGTATTTGAGAAACAGAATCGCACGACAAGAAAGAACAAAAGTGAAACTTTTCCTAACTCCGTAGCCTCTGGGGATAAATACAGATGTCTCCGTACCGATCGCTCAGACTCTACCAAGTTTATCCGTGAGTAGCGAGACCTATGTAACCTAGAGCTCTGACACCAACTTGTCACGACCAGGATTTCCCACCATCGTGAGTCGTGATAGAGCCTACTGTCGGAGCTAGGCAAGCCAAGCATTTAAATATTTTCCGATAACAATCCAACGATAATAATATTAACGAGTCATTTAACTAAAAGCGAAAGTCTTTAAAACATAAATAACTAAAAACCTAAAAAAAAATTGCGGAAGTTTAATAATTCTCTACCCAAGACTGGAGTCATTATCTCATGAACCACTAAAGAGTGCTACAAACAAGTCTGAATAGAAAATACATAATGTCTGTCTCGATACAATGAAAACAAACTGAAAATATGGAAAGGGACTTCGTCCTGCGAACGCCAGCTAGGCTACCTCATAAGTCTCTGGACTGAAGTCAGCTCCCGATCAATATACTACTGCTGTGGTCCAAAAGCTACTCTGGTATCGTGATCGGTGCAAAAAGCACAGAAGTATAGCATCAGCACAACCGACCCCATGTGCTGGTAAGTGCCCGGCCTAACCCCGGCGAAGTAGTTACGAGGCTAGACAGGACTACCAAATCAACCTGTGCAGTTCAATATATATATATTCAATAAAAGGAAAGAATACCGAAATTTAAAAGTTAAAAAGGGAGGGAAGTATGCTATGTGGAAGTACAATCCGGATATAAAGTCAACAACTTAGGTAAGAAACAGGGCAATAACAATAATTAACAAAAGCAGAAAAATCAATAGTTGCACGGCATCAACCTTCGTGCTTTTACTCTCATTCTCACCAAAGCAATCAAATAAAATGCACGGCATCACCCTTCGTGCTTTCCCTCACATAACTCTCATTTCATGGCACAAAATGATCCTTCGTGCAATTATCATCAAATCAGAGCACGGAATGTCCCTTCGTGGATAAATAATCAAAACATGGCATGGAATGACCCTTCGTGTAAATATAATCAAAACATGGCACGGAATGACCCTTCGTGCAAATATAATCAAAACATGGCACGGAATGACCCTTCGTGCAAATATAATCAAACATGGAACGGAATGACCCTTCATGCATTATCACTCTTCCTCACCCAAACAGCAATCACAATCAAACGGGGCGAGGGGATACATAAATAATAAGAAATGTCCCGGCAAGGGAATTACACCATTAACAGCTAAATCCTGGCAAGGGAGAATAATCAATATACTCAAACCATCCCGGCAAGGGATTAATCATAATACCTTTTATTTCCTTCATTTCTTACACAATAGTCTTTTTATTGTTCGAGCCAACGATCCAACGAATTTACAACCCACAATCAATCCTCATACTCTTCACATTTCATAGAATTCATCAATTAACATGATAGAGTCATAATAATATCGGAATAAGTACAAACAAGGACCCACAGTCATGCTAGATACTGGTGTATAGATACTCGTCACCATGCCTATACACCGTACTCGATCATTTAGCAATTAGTAATTAATAACACTCTAATCATATTCCCTCAAGCCAAAGTTAGATCAAACACTTACCTCAAATGCTCCAAAAATCCAATCAAGCCGCTAGTATAGCTTTACACTTCGAATTCACCACAAAACCGCTCGAATCTTGTCACAAATTACTTGAATGTATTAACATATGCTAATGGAATCAACTTGAATGCATGAAAATGAATTTTTCAAAGTTTTACTCAAAAATTCCCAAAATGCCCCAGGCCCACGTGGTCAAAACCCGAGGTTCGAACCAAAACCCTGTTACCCATTTCCCCACGAGTTCATATCTATGATTTGTTTTGAAATTGGACCTCAAATTGAGGTCCAAATCCCCAATTTTAAGAAAACCTAGGTTCTACCCAAAATCCCCATTTTCACCCATGAAAATCCTTGATTTCAAGTGGAAAACATGTTTAATGATGCTAAAGATTGAAAGAATTGAGTAAAGATCAACTTACAAATGATTTCGGATGAAGATTGCTCTTGAAAAATCGCCTATGGCATTTGGGTTTTGAAATAATGGTGAAAAGTGTTGAAAATTCGACTAAGTATCAAATTTGTTGGGCTGCGCATATGGGAAATACGAAGCTGGGTTCGCAATTGCGAACCCTGCAGACTTGGGAATTGCAACATTTCTGTTCACATTTGCGAACTTAGGGAAAAAGACGGGGTTTCGCACTTGCGATCGGAGGTATCGCATTTGCGAACTTTCCCCCTACGCATTTGCGAGCCAAACCATCGCATTTGCGATAGTGGCCGAGTTTCACAGACTTCGCAATTGCGAAGCAATGCTCGCAATTACGAGTCCTCCCTTCGCATTTGCAAAAATCACAGAAGCCAACATACCAGATTTTCAAAAAATGGAAAATGCAATCCGATGCCTATCAAAAACTCACCCGAGCCCCCGGGGCTCCAAATCAAACATGCACTCAACCTCAAAAACATCGTACGGACTTACTCGTGCGATCAAATTGCCAAAATAACATCATATGCATAGAATCACGCCTCAAAACACATGATTTTCTTCTAAACTTCATAAACTTTCAAATTTGGAACTTATAGTCTGAAACACGTCAAATGACGTCCGATTTCGACCAAACTTTACAGAAAGCGCTTAACACATATTTAAGACTTGTACCGGGCGTCGGAACCAAAATACGAGCCCGATACCATAGTCTTTCAATCAATTTTCCTTAATAATTTCAGAAAAACAATTTCATAGAAAAATTCTTTTCTCGGGCTCTAGACCTCGGATTTCGACTCCGGGCACATGCACGAGTCCCATATTTTTCTATGGACCCTCCGGGACCGTCAAATCTCGGGTACGGGTCCATTTTCAAAAAATGTTGACCGAAGTCAACTTTAATCATTTTAAAGCCATATTTTGAAATTTTTCACAGAATTTAACATATAATCTTTCCGGCTACGCGCCCGGACTATGCACGCAAAATCGAGGCAACTAAAAGTGTAGTATTCAAGGCCTCGGAATTGCGGAAAGAGAGAGAATCATTCCAGAGCTCTTTGATTTACCCTAGAATTCTCTACTTAACTCTAACCTTTTCAAATATTCATACATTTCTTTTTGGATCTTCATATCTTCATCTTCAAACCTTCAAACCTTCAAATTAGACCTTCATACCTTCATCCCTATCTTCAAATTTTCATCCTCATCTTCAAACCTTCATATTTTTCTTCAAACCTTAATATTTTCAAGAATACAATGGCAAAAACATAAAAATTCGTGGCTCAACAAACCGCCCCTTCAACATCCAACCCGACCACGAATGCTGAGGTAATCGTTATTGAGGTGGTCCCGGAGCCTCCTTCTAAGAGTTTCATTCATGGGGGTTGTTCTTTTGCAAATTACTTTAAAGTCGAGAAGGGATCCACTAAGCAAAACTGGGAGGGAAGGGGGGTATGGAGGCACATATCCTCCATTACCGAATATACAATCCCCATAGTCCGGGTGGACTACAACTGTGAGGGCAAGGACATGATTATCCCTGGGACCAACAAGGACATTACTACCCACGTGGAGGGGTATCTAAGTGTTTACACTTACCCTTTCATGCTTGCCCCGATGGGCCCTGTAATCCTAAGCTTCTGTAAGAGGTATGAGGTCTGCCTTGGGAAAATTCTCCCGTCCCTTTGGAGGATCCTAATACTTTTCCATTATTTGGTCAACAAAATCGAAGCACCTCGATATACCCTCGACCACCTAATTCGTCTCTATAGTCCCCGAGTTTTTCAAGGGGTTTGATCAAGCTCGTACGCCAAGCAAGTAAGGCTCTAGTCTCGAGCATCGATAAAGATTGAAATCGGGGTTTGCATGGTAGGTTCGTTCGGGTGAACACCAAAGATCTCGCCCTCCCCTACCCCAAATTTTTATCATTCCCTGAAAAGTGGAACTTGGACCATAAGTTTTTTTTTCTCCCCTAGTATTTTGGTGCTTTCTTCGTTCTTTTTCTAATTGCTTGTGCCTATCATTATGCAGCGGTCACCTGAGTTCCCAAGGAAGTCCCCCACTTCAAGGAGTGCATCGAGAGGATCTACGAGAATATGTTGAGTGCGAATGGCGCAATCTCTTAAAGGGCAGGTAGGAGGCTCGTTCCCATGTTGAGTCTTTTTTCTGAATATTTTAGTCTTATACTTGACTCTTCGTTCCTGCTAAGTCTCTTATCCTTTTTTCTATTTTTTATGTTTTCCCAAAACCACAAAGCTTTGGCAATTGGAAGAGGATGTGGATCCAACCTTACTCACTGAACCCTCTGAGCTGGGATAGCGAAGGGCTACCGCACTGGAGGAGAAAAAGAAAAAGGGGAAATCCTCTAGCTCCCCTAGCATCAAGGTTAAGAAGAAGAGTGGAGCAATCTGGGTCCGAAAAAGCACCAAAAGGAGTACCCGGGCCAGGGCACTAGCTCTGAATTTCTTTTTCGACACAGGGATTACCTGAAGATGAAGGCCTAGAATTCGTCGTCCATAGGCCAGTCATTGATGAGGAAGAACATGTGGCTACCATATATAGCGACCGAGGGGCCGATCCTTCATCAGCTCGGGGACCTGATAGACAACTACAGGCTACAGCCTCCCAAGAAGCTATCCCTGCTCCGAGAGAAATGACCGGTGTCATCGAAATCACTGAGTCACCATCTCACATAGAGTCTCTATTCGATGAGGCTCGAGCCAACAAAGAAACATCAAATGAGATGTCACGAGACACGGGCGAGGCCCACAATATGTTTTTCGATGACATGTACATGGGAACATTGGAGGATTACCGTGGGCTTGGTCAGCTGGAGGTCTCGAAAAAAGGCATGTCGTCGGCAGCAAGCGAGCCAAGCTTGTGTCCCAAGTTAGTGAGGAAGTTCCCTGCTTTGGGTGTGGATCCCGACTGTAAAAGAACGGTCGTGCTTACTATCCTAATGGATGCCTGAATGATGTCCGTTCCAGTGGGTGTGGCCAGTTATCTTCGTTGCATGGTGACCAAAAAGGTCCAATACAAAATGAATGACGTAAGCACATTAAGCCTCTTCAACGAGGCACAACAGACACTAAATCGGGTAAGCTTCCAGGCACCCCAACTGGTATTAAGGCTTCCGCTCTGTAGACTAAGAAGGATGGGGTCACTTCAATACTCGACTTCGAAGTCGTACGGTATGCCCAAAAGACTTCAGGCAAGATTTCCTTCCATTTTCCCTTTGAATCGGTCAATCTTAGGTTTTGGAGTATAATTTTGTTTGTCGATTCTTCTTCTCCGTTCTCACTATGGAGGTAAGGCGTTGATAATATATTCTTAATCTTGTGGTCTTTGAAAAACTTACTTACCTTGCTACCGATGAATTGTTTTCCGTTGTCATAAATGATCTTAGTCAGTATTCCAAATCGACATATTATGTGATCCCAGTTGAGCTCGGTGACTTCCTTCTCCTGGACTTTCTCGAATGCCTGAGCCTCGGTCCATTTGGAAAAATAGTCATTCATGAGTAGTATGTATAGGGACTTATTGGGTGCTCATGGCAGGGGATCGACATTATCCACCCCCACTTCATAAACAGCCATGTTGACAAGATTAGGTGAAGCATCTCTCTCGGTTGATGAGTCATCGGGGCATGTCTTTGGCATTTGTTGCATTTTACGATGTTTTTTGCATCTTTCTCCATTTCATCCTAGTAGTAGCCAGCTCTGATCATCTTCCGAACCAAGGATCCTCCCCCGAATGGCTCCCGCAAGTGCCCTTGTGGAGCTCCCTCATGGCGTATTTGGTCTCTCCCGGACCTAAGCATTTAGCCAGCAAGCCGAAGAAGGACCTTCTGAACAATTTCCCTTCGACTAAACTAAATCTGGTAGCTTTGATACACAAGGTTTTCGATTCCTTGGGATCCGTTGATAATTTTCCTGTCTTCAGGTAGTCTATGTATTTGTTTCTCTAGTTCCAATTCAAACTCGTCCAGTTTACTTCGATGTGACCTTCTTCTACCACCGAGTTCATCAGTTGCACCACTGCCCTCAAGTTTAATTCATCGGAGTTGACATACGATCCCAAGTTGGCTAGTGCATCGGCCTCATTGTTTTGATCTCGAGGTACATGCTACAGAGTCCATTCCTTGAATTAATGTAGGGTTGCTTGAAATTTGTCCAAGTACCTCTGTATCCGTTCCTCTTTTACTTCAAAAGTTCCGTTGACTTGATTTATGAAGATTAGGGAGTCACATTTGGGTTCGATCACTTCGGCCCCGAGGCGCTTAGCCAGTTCTAGACCTGCAATCGTAACTTCATACTCGGTTTCAATATAAACATATAAATTTCATATATTTTTTTTTGCTATTATTTTTATAGCGGCTATACAATGTCATTTTTATATTGAAAACTAGCACAAAAAGGAATATTTTCAAGGTCAAAATTTTAGAAGGTATTATCTAAAAATGAGGAATTAAAGCAATAATTTGCGTTATTCGAGAAAAGGAGAGAAAATGTTTTGCTTCAGAGCAGAAGAGTTGCTTAATGAATCAGAGTTGGATACACTACAAGAAATTGAGGATACGACGACATTTATTTAGTGACTATTGAAATAAATGTCGGAAAAAAAGAATTTTTTGACATTTATGATAAAATATCGTAAAAGCTACGACATTTGATATAAATTGTCGTAGAAACAACAACATTTGATACTAAATGTCGTAAAAAAAATGACATTTGTTACAAAATATCATAAAGACAATGACATTTGATATGAAATATCGCCGGAACAATGACATTTTGAAGAAATGTCGTAAAAAGTACGACATTTGCTACAAAATATCGTAAAAACTAGACATTTGATATAAAATATCGTAAAAAAATGATATTTGGTACAAAATGTCATAAAAATGACATTTGATAAAAAATGTAGTAAAAATACAACACTTATATCAAATGCTATAAAAACATTTTGATACAAATGACAAAAAAAAAATCTGACCATAATTTAAATGTCATATTATTTGTCGGTAATTACGAACATTTACATCTACTATTGAAAATTTCTCTAATTTTTTGAATTTTAAATCATTCTTTTTCTAAAAAAAAAAAATCGTTCTTTATATTTAACATTTAATATTTAATTAGTGATAATTACTACAACATAGACGATTTCTCTTATTGTTGATAAATATTTTAAAAGGTTCGTCTAAAACTAGCTCTTGGGCTAAGCATTTACAACGGCTCAAGTGTAAGGCTTAAATTGTGAGGCTTATACCCCAAACATATAATTATGCGCCCTAAACACGCCTATCACTTAGCGTTCGAGGCTCGCTCAACAATTACTAGATAAATCATATGTTAAATTTTCTAATTAATAGTGTTGACCCTCAAAATACATGCATTAACAAATGAATGATCTTAACTCAAATAACGAGTCATAGTATTGCATATTTACTAAGTGAGAACATCGTGAGGGTGAATATTATTTGAATATTTTTCCTGAATATATACATAGCCAAACTTTATATCTTCCGCTCGCTATAATTGGTTTTTTTCCTTAGTTTTTTTGTCTCCCAAAATTATTATGAGACTTTTATTATTTTACTATTTAAAAATAATTTTATATTTATTTATGAAGGAGTAATATTTTAAATTATAATATTAATAAAGTTTATTGATTATTTACTTTTAGGAAGGTAATTAAATTTGTAGTTTGATAATTATATGTAACTTTTAGCCTTATAGGGAAGTAATCAAATGTGTGTTTTGATAATAATTTTAACACTATTGCATTATTCATACTTGTAAAACGGTTAGATATTTTGGTCTTTTATGAGTTTTTTTAATCCTTTAATTTTTTTTAAACTTTTAATATACTTTCTATCCTTTTATTTTCTTTTCAATTTCTTAAACTAAAAAATATAAAAATTTATGAAGCTTACACCTCACATAATATTAAATAAAATTCTCATATCTATCATGCATTCCTCGCATTTTAAAATATTATTCCTATTTAAAACTTTTTTATTAAAAAAAAAAATATATATATATATATATATATATATATATGTATATATATATATATATGTATATATATATATATATATATGTATTACTAATATTTACTAGATGTTAGATTTATTGAAAGATGAAATATTTAAAATAAAAATATTTATAGGACCAAAAACCCACAATTGACCATAAGTTAAAAACATAAGTGAAAACCAATTCACCATAAGTTAAAAAGAACCCCAAACCGTACTCCAAGCCTTAGAGAACCTATTGAATCCCATCTCAATCACAAATTGGGCCTGGCTCAAAATTTCGAACTGGGTTCGGCCAGATTTCTACGAGGAGCTATGTATGGAGATTGGAGAGTATTGGAGATTTAGAAGGAAAAGATTTTGGCGGTAAGATTTTTGCTTCCCTCCTCCCAATTGTAAAAAAATACAGTTTCCTTCCTTAGTTAGAATTCTTCAAAAAACCTAATTTTTTACATTCGGCTGTGCTTAATAGATACTTGGAGAAGAAAAAAGTTTTATCACGAGGTTTTTGCTGCTGAGATTCACAAAGCTTATTTGCTACAAAGTCAAGGTACCAATTTAGTTAACAGATTTCTTTTCTTTTCTTAATTGTTTTGATTTGGGTTAACAGACTTCTTTCGTTTTCTTAATTGTCGGATTTGGGTTAAAATTTTCTTTCTTTTTCTTAGTTGTTCAGATTTTTTTGAAGAATGCTAATCTTTCTAACCTGATAAAGGAAGAGAGTTCCGTAGGTTGTTTGACCAACATAGAAATAGTGTATTGATTTAAATATAAAATAACATATAAATAATAACGAACACAATGGACCTAGATTTTTATAGGCAACTCTAACTTATTTGGGATGAGACATAGTTTGACGAAATGATGGATGGTAGAAAGTTCGTTTTTTGGGGGTAGTTCTTTATTTTGTTTTGGTTTATTTATATCTCTAATATGAGATTTTTGCGTTCTAAAAATACTTACTAGGTTTCTTCTTTCCTAATTGTTCTGGATATTTAAGTTTGCTTGCAAAATATGTTTGTAACACTTCAACTTTATATATAGAAATTAGGGGTGGCGTTTGGTACTTCGGTACGGAGTATATGAATTATGGTTTGGTATTTCGGTATTCAGTATATCAATTGTGAATACCAAATACCGTGCCAAAATAGTTCGGTACGGTTCGATATTTTCTTGTTTGGTTCGATATGGTTTCGGTATCACACCTATTGTATGAGAATTTGTAGGGACGTTTTGTCATTAATTACACTACTAAGAATCTAAGATAAGTAACTTGCAACAGATGTTGTTTACACAAACTGTGAATAGTCAGTTCCCTGCACATTGAGGAGTTCGCGTGTTAGTTCAAAAGGCATATAAACAGTTTCATGTTGGTTGGTCATCTCAATAGTTCATTACATGTAAATGTCAAGACTACAAACATCTTTCAAAAAGTTATCAATAATTATTTTCAGTAACATCACTGGCTGCATTTTACGAGCCTAAACAATTTACCAAAATCTTCCCTGCTGCTTCTTTTTTGTACAGTTCAGTCACACAACAACAATATATACCCACATGTTTTTTTTTGTCTGCCTCTAAGCCAAAGGGATTAGGGAATTAGAGATTTTAGACCTTTGGGGTGTGGGCTTTGGAGAGGGCATATTCTCAACCCAGCTGTGATGAGCTCAAGTGAACTCATCTTTCTGATATGGAATCAGTCATTTTGAGCCAAAATATCTCATGTCAGTTTAACATCTGAATGCATTGCCTTTGACCTTATGGTGATTTTTAGCCATGTCAAATCAATTTTATATACATACTCACAATGATCTCTACAAAATTGAAGTGCATATTTGTTTTATAGTTTCACCACTTGAATTTGTTTGGTGTCTATTGGTATTGATATCTTTTTATATTGATAGCTGATCCGAACTAGTTTGGATTGAGGCTGCTTTGTTACTCTATAATTATTTTTGGTGGTTTTCATGATTGTCGTGTTTACCAAATTCACAGGTTTATGAGACACCCTGCTTTTCTTGATTTTTTGATCAGTTCTTGTGACGTGTACTCTTCTCTGAACATTTCCAACCTCGCTGAATTTATAATGCTTTCTTGTTATATGCTATTCAACAAATGTTATTTCTGCTTATTCGGGAAAAAAAACTTGTTTCTGCTTCATTTGTTCGCGAACTCATTCCAATGGCTTTCACTGGGATGCTGGTTATTCCTTTTGCGTGTTAGTCGCCCTTTATAAGAATCATCTATTAGCACAAAAAAGGAAAGGAGAGTTTGTCCAGGTAGCAAGCCACAACTGGATTGAGAATATGGCCTCTCCAAAGGTATCAGGTTGAAAAAATGTTAGGAGCAACAAAGGATATGGATACAAAAATAGCATATCTAGAATATTTAGGTATTACTATTGGCTCAAATAGGAAATTATATGGTGACGAACAGGTAAAAAATATTGTGCTCTTTAGTAAAAATTTATTGTATTTAAGATAATCTTGTAATTTAGTTTTCTTTTAATTGTAATAACATTCCTCTTTTGTGATAGGTTTCTGATAACTCAATGGACGATCACTAACAATAACTATCACCTGTTTCACTTGTTCACACAAAGATGGTGAGTTCGTAAATCATTTTAACTAAATATTTTTCTGCATACTTTTGAAAAGTATAGTTTTAACTATGTCAATTCTCTCTTCAGTTACGTAAAGATTCAAAATAGCATTTTAAAGTATAGAGGCTATTTTCCAGTAAAAACGATTATGAATATTTTCCAGTAAAAATGATTATGAGTATTTCTAATTGAGTGTGAAGCTGTTTATGAAGAATTGATCAAGATTCACACAGTGTACAATACTGAACCAACAGCTGAGTCAATAAGCAATAGTAATGGTTGAAATTTAGTTATTAGTATTTTACAAAACAATAGTTAGAATGATTTTTTTTAGCAATAAGTACTGTTGGGTTGATTGAATATTGAAGTATATCGAACTTATGAATCACAATTGAGGAGTCAGTGTGGGGAGTTGCTGAGAAATAATTTGTGTTTTTTCCCTAGTTGTTGTAATCTGGAATTAAACTGAGTCTTACTATATTGTCCAGTCCAATAGCAAATTAAAAGAAGAGATCTTCATGATTTATCAGTCAGTATTCTTAAGGATGAAGTTCTATTTTTTAAACTCGTGTTTGACAATGATGATGGCATTCTTGTTGCAACTGTGAAGAAGTTAACTTCTTTTTTCCTTTTTGTTAATTGATTAAGATTCCCATCAAGTATGATTTACCCTCCTACATAAGATATTTAGCCTTTTGTAGAACCTGGAAGAAAGAGTAAGTTGAATACTCTTACCTAGATGAGGAAAATAAAGATATATGATTGAAACGCCATCATATTTGGAAATAAAAATTATAGTATGACTTTTGTCTTGTTTTTATATATCTTGTATTCATAATTTTCTAAGTTGTGAATTTTGTAAACTACAGAGTAACCAATCTAATATTTCTTCTCAGGTTAACATAATTAAGAAGACTGGAGTTAGTGAAGTTAGCACAAAGAAAAAGAAGCGGATAAATCATTAGAAGTGGTTTTAAAAGATTTAGTCTAGAAGTTGAGGAAAATTAATTTGAATTAGGAGTGTCACACCTCCTTTTTCCGAGCTTTTATCTACACCCCGTGAAGGGTATAATATAAAAAAAAGAGTTTTTCCACTTAAAAGACAATCAGAACGGAATTTATTAAAATTCAGAGTCGCCACTTGGGAGATTAATGGTGTCCCAAGTCACCGGTTGAATCCCGAATCGAAGAAATTATGACTCTGTTAACAGTCCGCGAACCAGAAATCCGAGTAAGGAATTCTGTTAACCCGGGAGAAGGTGTTAGGCATTTCCGGATTCCGTGGTTCTAGCACAGTCGCTCAACTGCTATATTTGGCTAAATTTGATTTTTATACTGCTTGAACCTATGTGCAATTTTAAATTATTAACCGCTTTTAATTAATTTTTAAAGAATGTTGAACGTCGTTTAAAATATGTCTTTGGATCACGTCACATGAAATGTACCCGCAATCCGGAACACATCTTATTCAACGTTTTGGGATTTGGATTTGGGTCACATGAAATGCACACCCGAGTTAAGGAAGGTAAAATTATTAAAGAACGCGCCTAAAGCAGCTAACGCGTTATTAACTTTGCCGGAGGCCATGAAAATTTGCTAAATGGCACGTCCCAAATTCTAAGTAATTTTATATAGACAATTAATGTGGGCCCTGCAATTGTATGTTTGATTTGGCGAGACTCATCTCATATTATTATTAAAGGTCAACTTAAAGTGAATAAATTTTCTATCTTATATTATTTGTATCTAAAGANTTTAGCTTGAACTCGCTATTTTAATTCAAGACCCAATTTTATAGTTGCCTATTAATTTTCCACACGCTTAATGCTTATTTTTTTTGGATTTTTCTGATTCCAGGAACGTTTCGGGCCTTAAAGACCTGGCCCACAGGCGTGAGAAGTATATAGTCAAACGTAGGTCGTTCATTAAGGCTTTAAAACCTATATTCGACGTTGGGTTGCCCGAGATAGACTTTAATTAATGTGGAAGGGCCCAAATGGCCTGTCTAGTCCAGCTTATTGGATTTCACTGAAATTAAAATCAAATTCTGCCCTATTATCGCTAATTAACAAACATTGATTGATGCAATTAAAACTCAATTTTATTTCGTTCTTATATGAACTGAGGATGCTTAGTTGTTCCAAAGGAGTTACTAATACTAATGGCTACTCTACTCTATTAAAACTGTATTTAAACAAGGAATCAAAAGAAACAAGTTTAAAGCGGCCCAAATATCTATTTGAATACACATGGAGACTTGTCAAAATTCTAAATTCGACATTATCCTATTCATATAGGCTAAACCAAGCTAAATTACTAGTAATACATCTAATCAATCTAACATCATTTTGGTTAACAGTCTAATCATGAACTTATTGCAGGAATTAATGAGAAGCCAAAAGTAAAATAATGAAAGTATAGTTCAGTTGTACAAACAGTCCTAACTGACTATAATTCGAACAATTACAATACTGATTTCCTTTAATAATAATACTAATATCCAGGCTTAATTACAAATATGCATCAATTTAAAACACCATAGGGAATCTGAAGCGTAGTAGGCTATTTAAAATAGCAGTTCTACAGCAGAAGCAACTCAATTTCATTCTATTTTTTTTAACAGGATAGAGCTACATTGAATAAGTTCAGGACATGTACCTGGAAATTGGAATGGAAAAAAGAAATGTAAATGGTAAGTAGAGTAACAGCAGAAATGGACCAGCAACAACACAAAATTCAAGTCATTTCGACCTTCAGTTATTCAGGAATTATTTCAAAAAATGAAAATCTCAAGAATTTCAGAGTTTTTCTAATGGAACAGTAGATTGTTTCTCTTTTCTATTTCTATGTCTCTCTCTTTTTCAGATTCTATATTCTTTCTTCTTAAGTTCTAAAACTCTCTTCTTTTTCAGTATTTTTTTTTAGCCCCCTTTTCTCTATCTGTTTACTGCCTTTTAATAGGCATTCAGTTAGTGCCATCTTTACAAAATCCACTAACAGATTATTTTTCAATTGTTAATAAACCATTATTTTAGTCCTTCTTTTTTTAATTAGTTAGTGCACCATTTTAACCCTAAAATCAATACTTAGTGCCTTACCCATTAATTAGCAGCTTCTAATTAACTATTCAAGTATTTTCATTCTCCAAAATACTCCTGAAAATACTGAAACTTACTGTTCTACCACTAACCCAATTACTTTTAATTTTTGCATCTATAACCAATCCTATATCAACTGAAAGACTAAATTGCATTTATAGCATTAAGAATATTCAAACAAGGTTAGGTCCATATCAGAACATTTTTAATAGTAGGACTAAACAGCAGACTTCAATTCAATTCATGAAACATGGCACTATACAAAAGGAATTGATAATGCTAATCAAAACTAGATATCAACTAGAGCAATTATCAGGCTTTAAAACATAAAATTAACACAGAAAGAGGCCAAACAGATAACCTACTGGGAGAAAACTTTACACTATGGTCATGCTATTCTAGCAATCAACCTGAAAAACTACTTTACAACATGTATTCTATCGACTATACAAACTATTTTGTACAACAATTATTGAGAATAAATCAGAAAAATACCACAGGTGATTCAAATGGCATTTGACAGAAAAATTTAGTTATAATACAACCTAACTAATCGACAAAACTTATCAAATTGATTACACAACCTATTATATACTACACAACGAAATAGAGGCAATTCGACCAAATAAAAAGGTCATTTGAAGATGGACAGAACAAATTGAAAGACAAATAAAAAATTTAAATAAGTTAAACTAAACATGTAACCGGACAATAATTGAACATAAGCAGAACAAAAGGAAAGGAAAGAAAAAAAAATTACCTCCAAAGATTAAACTAGACGAAACCAGGCTCAAACTCAGACTTCGACCATTTTGAGGTCGAACGGACCTTAGTCGAAGTGTTCTCAACCGAAAACACTCCGATTAAGGTCTATTAGACCCCAAATCTCTAATTAATTGGACAGACTTCAACATTTGGGTTTCTAGTGTTCTTAAAGGTTCGATTTGGGGTTCAAACAGTCTGGTTAGATTCGAACCAAACCAAGAGTTGTTTGGTAACGAGAGAGGTCCGGGGATGCTAGGGTATGAATTTGGACTTGGTTGGGGTAGGTTCGAGTTCTGCTCGAATCTTCAAATGAAGATTCGAGAAGTTCCAGGTTGATTCGAGGAAAGTGGTTCATGGATTTGGATTGGGAGTGGTTAGATGCATAAGGGGTGTCAATTTGGTGACCGACAGCATTGTTGCCGCTGGGTTTTAGGCGAAGGAGTGCCATGGAGGCTAGGGTTTAGGAGGGGGATCATCTCTGATAGAGATGATGATGAACAGGGAAGGGAGGGGGGTGTTTGGATTGGGGGGGCTGGGTAGGCGATTAAGCTTATAT
>MU754637.1:6319-30480 GCA_026770625.1 Nicotiana glauca | reverse complement strand
CCTCTTTCCAGAATAATGATTCCGAAGAAGACATAGCTTCTTTAAATGTTTGAGGCTCATTCTCCAATAAGAAAGTCACAAAATTTGGTCCAAACGAAGTAGACGTTTACTACGTCTTGGATCCTCCTGATTAGTTGTACTTTCTTTTGTTTCTTCCCGAGGTCATTTAGATCTTTCACTAATCGACTCGCATTCCTTTTTATACGGATATATATTTTCAAAGAACTCAGCATTATCTGATTCTATAAGCATATTATTATGAATGTCGGAATTTTCTGATTTATGAACCATAAGTCGATATGCTTTACTGTTGGTCGCATATCCTATGAAAACACAATCAACGATTTTCGGTCCTATTTTAACCCTTTTGGGTTTAGGAATTTGCACTTTTGCCAAACACCCCCACACTTTCAAATAATTCAAGTTGGGCTTCCTTCCTTTCCATTTTTCATATGGAATGGATTGTGTTTTGCTATGGGGTACTCGATTTAGTATTCGGCTAGCCGTAAGAATGGCTTCCCCCCACAAGTTCGGTGGCAAAACAGAACTTATCAACTATGCGTTCATCATCTCCTTTAATGAACGATTCTTTCTTTCTGCAATCTCGTTGGATTGGGGCGTGTAAGGGGCCGTTGTTTGATGAATAATTCCATATTCTAAATATATTTGTTCAAAAGGAGATTCATATTCACCACCCATATACTTCTTATCATTTTAATTTTCTTGTTAAGTTGAGTTTCAACTTCATTTTTGTATTGCTTGAATGCGTCTATTGCTTCATCTTTACTATTAAGTAAGTAAACGTAGCAATATCGAGTAATGTTGTCAATAAAAGTTATGAAATACTTCTTTCCACCACGATATGGTATTGACTTCATGTCACAAATATTTGTGTGAATTAAGTCTAAAGGATTTGAATTCCTTTCAACCGACTTATAAGGATGTTTAATACTTAGATTCCATACATATTTGACATTTAGATTTTTCGCATTCAAACTTAGGCAATACTTCCAAGTTAATCATTTTTCGCAAGATTTTATAATTAACATGACCCAAACGTTCATGCCATAAATTATTTGACTCAAGTAAGTAAGACGAAGCTGAAGCTTTACTATTATTTTCAATAATCATTACATTCAGCTTGAAAAGGCCCTCGGTAAGGTAACCTTTTCCTACAAACATATCGTTCTTACTTATGACTACCTTGTCAGATACAAAAACGCACTTAAAACCGTGCTTTACAAGAAGTCCAGTAGAGACTAAGTTCTTCCTAATTTCGGGAACATGAAGGACATTGTTTAAAGTCATGACCTTGCCAGAAGTCATCTTGAGAAATATCTTCCCATATCCTTCAATTTTTGCTGTAGCAGCATTTCCCATAGAAAGCGTCTCTTCGGGTCCAGCAGAAGCATATGTAGAAAATGCTTCTCTCACGGCACAAACATGGCGAGTGGCTCCAGAATCAATCCACCACTCCTTCGGATTTCCCACCAAGTTGCATTCAGAAAGCATGGCACACAAGTCATCAACATCATCATGTTTTTCTACCATGTTTGCTTGACCCCTTTTCTTGTCTTTCTTCCGAGCACGACACTCCGTAGATTTGTGTCCGATTTTCCCACAGTTGTAGCAGTTTCCACTGAACCGCTTCTTGCTTGGGTTGTATTTCGGACCAGAAGCCTTCTTCCTCTTTTTGTTATCTTCAACAATATTTGCCCCCATTATTGTTGAATTTCCACGGCCTCTCCTTTCAGCAGCTTTATTGTCCTCTTCGATTCTCAATCGAACAATGAGATCTTCAAGGGACATCTCCTTTCGTTTGTGTTTCAAATAATTTTTTAAGTCCTTCCACAATAGAGGCAACTTCTCAATCATTGCTGCTACTTGGAATGCTTCATTGATGACAAGACCTTCAATGAAAATTCCGTTAGTAAAATTACTAAAAAATTTACTTTCAACATCAGTATTTATTTGAAACATACCTTCAGCAAGTAGATCATGAATAATCACTTGCAATTCCTGGACTTGGGTAATAACAGACTTCCTATCTACCATTTTGTAGTCCAAAAATTTTACGGCGACGAATTTCTTCATCCCGGCATCTTTAGTTTTGTACTTCTTTTCAAGCGCATTCCATAATTATTTTGACGTCTCCACGCCACTGTATACATTATACAGATTATCATCCAGCCCGTTAAGAATATAATTCTTGCACAGAAAGTCAGAATGCTTCCACGCCTCAGTCACGAGAAAGCTTTCATTCTCTGGAGTTTCATCGGGCACATCAGGAACATCTTCTTTGATTAACTTCTATAGACATAACGTAGTCAAGTAGAAGAACATCTTCTGCTGCCAATGCTTGAAATCAATCCCGAAAAATTTTTCGGATTTTTCTGTCGGTGCCAACGCCGGTGTTCGGCTTGTCGATGCATTGACATTCATCATCGGAACATGGCTTGTCGATGCGTTAACAGTCACCATCGGAACAACTTGGTTTCGGGTTTCATTATCCATTTTTCTGAAAAAATGACACAAACAAACGTTTAATAAACGTTTAAAACTGGATTTAAAAAATCACGTAGATTTTAATCTCCAACAAACCGCCACGAAGGCTTTACTCTCCAAAACGGAAGTACACAAAACCACAAAGGTTTTAGTTTCCAGAATAATAAGGATAACACAAATACATAAATAAAATTATTAAATTCCTTAAGTTTGTTGGTTCCCGTGGTTTATTATCCTGTATTTGTAAATAATAATTCTGGAAAATAAAAACATTAGCGTATAAAACGTAAATATAAATAAAGCAATAACTAATTCAAGCTCATTGAATTCATAGTGTTTCCTTAAGAAATTTAATCCCCTCCTAGTACCTAAGGTTATAGATTATTTCCTCCCAGGATAGAACGAATTATACACTGGTGTAGCGGTACTTCAAACCCCAGTATTTCAGCGAACACAAAGTTCGGTAGCAAATCACACTTACAGATGCTTTGTTTGTAGTTAAAAACAATGCAGAATAAAGGAGGACAACTCAGAAGTCGAATGGAAATTCTGAGAGGAAGGAATGCAATGTATAGCCGATGTTGAATTCTTACTGAAGAGGATATCAGATTGCAATTCGTTTTTCCAGTGTATACTGAGTGTATACAGAGAGTATATCTGTATACAGAGTGTATATCAAATGTATACAGAGTGTATATCGAGTATTTTTTTCCGGTGTATCTTCTTTCTCTCCAATTGCTGCTCTATTTATAGCAGTCATTTGAGAGAAATCCGCCTCTTCCATGGTGGAACAAGCACTAGGCTATCATGGAGGAAGCACTTACATGGTGGAATGAACACTTGCTTGGTGGGAGGAGCACTTGGCCATGGTGGGAGGTGCACTAGGCAACTTGTTGCTTGTTGGTGCAACACAATACACGGATTGGAAAACATCCGTTACAAACACGTACTATATCACGTTAATATTCACTATTAATAAATAAATTTGGTCCAAAAAATTAATCAATCGATCGATCATTTGACCAAATCCAAATCCAAATCCAAATCTCATTTCCCATTCACTTTCATTTTAAGATTATTTCATCTTAAACAAAAACTCAACAATAACTAATACAGTAGGGTTGTCCATATAATATAAAGTGGAAAATCTGGTCTCCTTTAACAGAAATTTATGATTGTGGAAAATGGCACAACGTACAATACAACATCTGAATACTAGGGGCTTGGAAAGACAGCATTAAGAAAGTTTCGTTCTCAAAATAACTCATTTATCAAAAGGTAGTGTACGGCTCAATTTATTGACATTTTAATCCTTTATCCTTGATGTTGTTCTTTTCGCTTTGTTCTTTTTATTTGATTCTCATTACTGTTTGTTGTTACTGCTCTATTTTTATTTTTCCTTCGTGCCGAGGATTTACTGAAAATAACTTATCTACATTCACTATAGGAGTAAGGTCTACCTACTATCTATTCTCTACATACCTCACTTGTGAGATTATACTGAGTATTGATGTACACCTCAATTTGCTAACACCTCAACTATTCTATCTAGTATCTACTACTCTTACCAACATTAATTTTGCTAATTATGTGTATTGTTTACCCTTAAAATTGGATAACAATTAAAATTATAATGTAATTTTAAGAATACGTGATTTCACCTAATACCAATTGATAAATGTAAATATCAGTGATAGATATTAACAATAAGATAAAGCAAACCAGTATTGAAACGTAATTCAGTCCTCGAGCTAGAGTGACCTCGAATTGGTCGGAACCAAAACAGTTAAAAAATAAGCAAGCTGATGAACAAGAATATAAGCTAAGAAAAAGTATTATATTGCTTTGATATGCTCGAATGTAACTGTTTTACAAATGATTGGAACTCCTCTTTATATAGTAGAGGAATTCTAATTATGGTATAGCTCTAATTACAAAAGAAAATCCCATGATTAGCTGATTAACCGTCCTTGATTTGATTTTCCAAGATTTCTGTCGTGATCTTCGACCAGTCATGGATACCTCGCATTTTTGTGACTCTGCTACCTTCGATTTTGCCCGATGTCTATCTCATTTGGTCTCAGTCACTACCGGCCTCGATCTTGACAAGTACCTCGAATCTCAAACTCAGTACCTTGTCCTCATGCCTCGATCTGATCTATTATGGGATCGATCTTCGATCCTTCACCACCTGATTTTAATCGTATACAGATAGTCCCCTCGTTTTTTGGAGTATAATGCAAGAAACGAATTGAGCCTTCGATCCTATACCTGTCATGACGTCATCCTCGTAATGTAAGCGGGAGATATGACCGAAACATCCCGCCGGTGCAGTTTTCCAGGCATTTAATACATGCCAGTGATGGTCGGCCACTAGTAGTTTCGAACCATCGCCGTGAAACCCATAAATAGGCCCTTTCCTCATTGATTCAAACTTTACTTTCAATTTCTTCCAATCTCCAAAACTTTTTACATCTTTTAAGTTTTTCCGTTCTATATAATCTTCAGGTTTTGTTGTCAGCCTTCTCTCAAAACACCAAGTCTTATTTTCTTCTTCGTTCTTCAAACTCAAACCCAAAATGGCGAAAACATCCAAAATTGTGCCGCAGAAAGACACCGCCTCTTCGTCAAAGTCCTCTGTCGCCGTCGCCGCGAAGGAACATCCTCTTATTTACTTCTTTCCGACGAAGTGTGCCACTTCTGCTGATTTTAAGGTGGAGAACACACCCTCGACACCGGGCCGATGTAAACCCATGTCGAGGTATATATGTACGATTACCGAGCGTTTCCTCGAGAAGGTGAAAAAAGAGTGCAACTGAGTGGGCAAGGACATCGTGGTGCCTAGCCTTGAAGAATCCATCACTACTTACAAGGAGGGATATGTGACTATCTACATATACCCCTTCACAATAAGTCCCTTGGACCCCATCATCGCCGTCTTTTTCAAGAGGTACGATGTCACTCTGGGCCAAATCCACCCATTTAAAGGATCGTGCTCTTCCTCTGATTCTTTGTCAGTAAGATCGAGGGACATTCTTTTACCCTCGATCACCTTATACGCCTCTACGACCCTCGACTTTATCAGGGAATCATGATCAATCTTTACCGCCGAGCCACCAAACCCCCGTTCTCAAGCATAGACGAGGCTCGAGACCGACTTTGGATGGGGAGGTTTGTCCAAATAAAGACTTCAGATCTAATCCCCGCCGAAGATATGCCATTCCCTAAAAGGTGGAACATGAAACGTAAGCGTTTCTTGGCCTTTCATGTATTTATTATTGGCATTCAGCTTTCTTGTTTTCCCCTCATATAAGCTCTTGGGTTGCATCCAAGGCTATTATACCGGAAGTAATCCCCGACCTGAGGCAATGGGTAGAGGGATTGGTGTCATTAAACTTATTTCGAGCGCGCTCGGATGGAGTTGTCAAGGGGCCAATGGGAGGCTCGAAACCATGGTAATCTTTTTTTCCTTGGCAAGGTTTCCATTCATACTTTGTTATTTTTACTTACTCATTTTTCCCATATTGTAGGTCTCGGGAAGGACGTGTCATTGAGGCCTTCGTCTGCTGAACAAATAGTGCTTCTTTCCATATCTAGCCCGAAGCGAGGCAAAGAGAAGAAAAGGAAAGAGTCTCCAAGTTCCTCGAGCCCGAAGAAGAAAAATCCGGCTAGGAAGCCTCGCAAGCCAAATGGGGACGTTATTCACGTATCTCTAGAGACGGTCCACCAGCCGTCGGATGATATCAAAGATAAGGATAAAGAAGAAAACTCTGAATTGGTGCCTCGTGTGCGGTCTGGCATCGAGGTTCAAAAAACCACTGGACAGACGGGAATCGAAGCTACTTTGACTCGGTTTGATGAGCCTGAGCCAACAAGAGTTAAAGATGCCTCACATATAGATGGGGAGACCATAAAGAAAGTGGTTGAGGCTGAGGTAGAAACCGAGCCTGAGGCTCCCCGGAATGAAGATGAAGCCTCTGGAGACCCACTTGGGGTAATAATGATCGAGGACTCCTGCTTATTCCCTCCAGTTACATATTTGATGAGTATGACGCTCAGGCTGCAGAACTTGTCATGAAAAAGGGACCCACGGATAGGAATTTTTTTTCCGTGGTTGTTTTGCTGATGTGGAAGATATCACCAGTTTGGGTGATTTGGACATACCAAGGAAGAGCTCAAATGAGGCTTCCTCGAGCTATACACTAACTAACCATTTCCCGTCTCTCAGTGCTGACCCCGATCAAAAGTGGCCTCTTACCATCTCAATCCCGGAAGATACACAAGTTTTATCTACCCTCGTAGGGATGGCAAGTTACCTTCGATGCTTGGTCACTGAGGAGGAACAAGCCAAAATGAATGCAGTGAATGTTGCCCGTTTGTTCAACGAGGCCCAGCATGCTCTGAATTGGGTAAGTTCAAGGACCATTGTCTTTTCTTGAATTTTGATTTGTAGATATCTCAAATATCTCTTCCTTCCTTGTAGGCTTCAGTGTTTCACCATGAGGCCTTTCTTCGAGCCTAAGAGGAACGCAAGGTCGAGGTCCAAGGTCTCACTACGAAGTGCAACACTTACAAGATTATCAGTGAAAAGCTTTAGGCGAACCTGGTGGAAGCTCGAAATGCGCATGAAGATATGGCCGAGCAGGTATTCTGAATTCTTCATAATAGTTAGGATGCATCAGAGATAGCGACTAACAATCCCATTCTGCAGGTTCGATGGAGGTATGAGGGTTTTAAGGGCAAATAGATAAAGTGCGAGTTGAAGCCGATCGGTTCAAGGGATATATAGACATCCTAGTTGCACAAAAGGAGACCGTTCAAGCAGAGTAGGATTCTGCCAAGTCACAGCTTCGATATGCAAGGGACAATGCCTTGGTCCAGGCGAAGAAGGTCGAGGAGCTCGAATCCAATTTAGCCAATCTAGCAAGGAGCACGAGGTTTCTAGATCCGAAGTGGCCACTGCCAATATTGAGGCTCAGGCTATTGCGAATCAATACAAAGTTGACATTGAAGGCACCCTCGAGCAGGATAGGGGTATGGTTGATCATTTGAGATGACTCATTAAGCGAAAAAGCTCCTCCCGAAGATGACTAGCCTTTGGGATTAGTAGTGTTTATTTTTAAGGCTATTTTGGCCTTTGTAAAAAGTTTTTGATCGGGTCGTGTGGCCCTTGTAAGAAAAAACTTTGATGTAAAAAATTTCCTTTCTTTTCTAAATCTGTCATTTTTTCCTTTTTCCCTTGCTTTGTCTTTGTTTTATTGATGCCTTATTGTAACGACCCGACCGGTCATTTTGATCTCTAGCGTGTCGTTCAGTGGTTTGAGGCCATGAGAAGCTTCACTTCAGGTATTATGACTTGTACGTGGGGTCGAAATTGAGTTTCAGGAAGTTCAGAGTTGATTTAGAAAGAAAACTCTCACATTAGAAGCTTTAAATTAGAAGAATTGACTAAGATTGGGTATTTGAGTAAACGACCTCAGAATCAGGATTTGAAGGTTCTAGCAAGTTCGTATGATGATTTCGGACTTGGGTGTATGTTTGGATCGGGTTTTGGATGACCCGAAAGCGTTTTGTCACCTATTATGGAAGTTAGCATATTGGAAAAATTTGATGAATTTGGGGTGGAGGTGTATTTTCATGTTATTGATGTCCATTTGGGACTCCAAGTTTGGGAATAGCTGTGTATGGTTGCTCTGGTATTGGGTGCATGTTCAAAAGTGGATTCAGAAGTCCGTAGGTCATTTTGGAGTCATTTGGCTAAAGTTAGAAATTTGAAGGTTTTTGAGAAATTTGACCGGAAGTGTACTTTTGATATCGGGGTCGGATTCCGATTTTGGAAGTTGGAATAGGTCTTAATATCGAATGTGATTGTGTGCAAAATTTGAGGTCAATCGGACATGATTTGATAGGTTTGGCATCAGATGTAGAAGTTTGAAATTCTAAAGTTCATAAAGCTCGAATGGGAGTGTGATTCATGGTTTTAGTGTTGTTGGATATGATTTGAGCCCCGAGCAGGTCCATATTATGTTTTGGAACTGTTTGGTGTGATTGGATGGTATCCTGGGGACCTCGGGTAGTTTCGGGTGGTTAACGGATTGGAACTTGAAGTTGAGGAAGAACTGAAGCAACTGGGCATCTGGTGTAACTGCACCTGCGTCAAGAGAGCCGCAGGTGTGAACCCGCAGGTGCGGAAGATGGCTCGCATGTGCTGGATGAGCCAAGGTCATTGGAAACCGCAGAAGCAAAAAAATTGTGCGCACCTGTGATGGCGCATGTGCGATGTCAGTAGCCACAGAAGCGGAAAGGACCGCAGGTGCGGAAGGAGAGGCCACAAAAGCAGAAGCGCGATATGGTGCTGGTTGACCGCAGGTGCGAGTGATCGGGCTGGGCAGTGTGTTTTATAAGAAACGAGATTTTGGCTCATTTTCCACACATTTTCACTTTGGTTGGGAGATTTTGGAGCCTTTGAAGAGGGGGATTTCATCATCAAACATGAGGTACTTTAATCCCACCTCTTGTAAGTGAAATATAGGGTTTTATTGTGGATTCAAGCATGAAATTGGTAGAAATTTAGGATTTTGAACAAAAACCTAGAAATTGGTATTCTTGGATTTTGACCACGATTTTGGACATGGAATTAAGAATAGATTATATATTTGAGTTCGTAAGGTTATAGGTAAAGTTTGTTTTCAAAAAAGTTTGAAATCCGGGCACGTGGGCCCTAGGTAATTTGATCAACTTTTCAAGCAGAGGTGGAAATTATTGTAAATAGGATCATAATGAGTATTTGAGTATGTATTAATGAGTTTGCATAATTATTGACTAGTTTTGGAGCGTTGGGCATCGGTATTAGTCGTCGAAAGGGCTTGGGAGCCGGTTATGGAACTTCGGAGCGAGGTAAGTCTCCTTTCTAACCTTGTAAGAGGGAATTAACCCCATAGGTGAACTAAATTATTGTGTGCTTCTGTTTGTAAGGGGCTACATACGCACGAGGTGACGAGAGTCCGTACGTAGCTACTAGCTATTCCTATGTCCAGGTGGTTTTTGGCTCACATCATGCCTTGTTGATATTGTTATTGATTTATGTTTATTACTTGCCTTGAGAGGGAGCGAGATTGAGTTTGCTTATTAAATATTTTGAAAGGAGTGAAATTGAAGAATATAAGATTTAAAAGGTTTAATTTTAACTTCATAATTTCGAAAGGAATTGAGGAATATTATAATAGTTTAAGAAATCTATGTTTAACGACGTCGCATGTATGTTCTGCGAGCGGGGTATTTTCCTTAAAAAGCTACATGCCGAATTTCCCTTATTTTAAAAAGAATCAAGAAAGAGGTATGATTTTAAATGTTAAATTTATATTTCACCGCGTCGCACGTATGATTTGTGAGCGGGGTATTTCGTTCTGCTACTCTTATGGGATCGGGCTATTCGCCTTGACAGGATTTATGTACCACACTGTTATGGGAGCGGGTCATTTGCCTCAACAGGTTAATAGATGCATCTATGATTCGCGCCATTCGACCTAGGTAGTGAACAATTTAATTTTATGTTAGACCGGGTCGTACGCCTCGGCATTTCCTATATATATTATCCTCATGGAATCGTGCGTACTATTTGGCAAGAAGCCAAAGTTTCTAAGGGATTTTCCCTTATTTGAATCATGACAACTTCCTTGATGAAATCCACTATATCTATATATATGCTCCGGTTACAGAGGGAACTTGCTAGCTGAGAGCTTGAATAAAATTATAATGAGGGGGATTATATCATGTATTTTATACTTGTTTATTCCATATATTTACTCTATTTCATATTTATTCACTTCATTACTGTACCTGATATTATTGTACCACTAGTAAGTGTCGAAGTCGACCCATCATCACTACTTCTTCGAGGTTATACTGGATACTTACTAGGTATGCTTTGTTTTCGTACTCATACTATACTTACTGTACATATTTGTTGTAAAGTCACATGTGTGTTCGGTGGCTTTATGGGCGCAGCGGCACGGTTGATAAGGAGACTTAGGTGAGCTGCATCTTATGAGACGATCCGCATCTAGAAAAGTCTCCTTCAGAGAATTTGTATTTCCTCTTCTGTCCAACCTTGTATTACGGACAGTTATCGTATTTTATTTTAATTTCTAGTAAATGCTCACGCACTTGTGACACCGGGTTCTAGGAAAATTATGGGATTATTCGGTATTGAAATTTTCTAAAAACATCATTATTTACTCTGTGAAGTTCATCATTTATTGTTTAATTCAAGAAAATTATAATTTCAAAAATATTAAAATGAGAATTTAATTAACTTCTTAGTGTTGACTTGCTTGACACTGGTGTTCGGTGCCATCATGACCTTTAATGGATTTTGGGTCGTGACACTTATGAGGATGTATTCATAGGTTCGAGGCCAAGGCAATTTTGGACCGAGATTGAACTAGTGTCGAGTGAATACTTGCTCAAATCCGAAGTAAGGTGACCCTTAGGTTTTTATTGAGTGAGGATGATCCCTCGAACTTAAAGCCAAAGATTTCCCTTAGGCTTTTGTATTAAGCCAATGTGGCCTTTCGTAGAACGATCGTTTTAATATACATAAGTCTTCCTACCCCTTATGGCTTAAAAAGTTAATCACATAAATATTTGTTATGCCTTAGCATCAGATAAATTTATATTCATATTCCACTGTTTTCGAGGGTTGATGACATCGAAACCCTTTGTTTCGTAAAGCGTTAATATGAAACAGAGAAAATGGTTCGAGAGTTCGAATAATTCAATACCCCTTAGGGTTTTCGAGGGTTGATGTGATCGAAACCCTTTGTAATTTCACCGAGGATAGCCTTTTTTAAACCGGTTTATGAAAATATTCAGAGGCTTGTTTTATTATGGAATTCGGACGTCTTCGAACCGTATCAGTTTGGCCGTAGCCTTTAACTTTGGATTTGCCTCTTGGGCTTGTTTTCCGATTATACTTTGGACTTGTTCGAAGTATCAGTCCCCGAGTGGGGTGGCTGTATCCTATAAAAATGAGGGTTGCCTTTTTAAGGTTTTACGATCTCGAGACTTTAATAATTCGATTACGTTAATTTTTTGGACGGCAGTCCCCGAGTATGGGCTAAGTTGTTTGAACTTTAGTCCTTATGGAACCTTTAGCACGTTTCTACAATAGAACAAAAGTATGAAATTTTAAAGTAAAAATTTCTCTAAGGCATGAAATATTTGGCAAGGAAATATACTTCTCTCAATAGATTATACATGCGTACATGTTTGCCTTTAGGTCTCGAGTAATCTACATGGGCACAATGCATTTGACCGTTTGGACCTTATAAAATTTTACCTATCGAGACCCAGTTGACACGAAGTATCTTCCTTTTAACAAAGCAGGCATCCGAGGGTAATGACCCCCCTCCCCCCTGTATTCGAGGTTGATTGTATAGAAGCATCGAATACTGTTGAATTGTTCTAAATTAGCACGAGCAATGGTTGCCTCATTAAAAACATTGCCTGAAAACCCCATTTGGGACAAAAAATAGTCTAAGGGAAAAAGAGTGCAACGCGTGCTTTCAGACCTGAGGATCTTGTGATGAAGAATCTTTCGACATCTTCAATTGAACACCTGCAATTGGTTAGTATAAAATATAAACGAAAATGGAGAAGGTCATACCTTAACAGTAATATCGTTTAAGGAGTGATACGTTTCAATTGCTTGGTAATTGCTCGTCGTCCATCGTGCCAAGTTAGTAGGATCCTTTTTCGATGATATCGAGGACCTGATACGGCCCCTCCCAATTCGAGCCAAGTCTTCCTTCGTTTGGGTCTCGAGTATTGAGGGTGACCTTTCTCAGAACTAAGTCCCTGGTTTTAAAGTGTTGAAGATTGGCTCTTCGATTGTAATATCTTTCGATCTGCTATTTTTGTGCGGCCATTCAAACGAGGGCGGCTTCCGTCTTTAATCTAGCAATTCGAGGCTCGAATTCATAGCCTCGTAATTTTTCCCTTCCGTTGCATACTGAAAGCTAAAGCTAGGTTAAGGATAAAAGCTTCGGTAGCAGAGAATAAAGAGAATGGTGTTGCCCCCGTACTGGATTTCGACGTTGTTTGATACGCCCAAAGGACCTCGGGCAATATTTCTCTCCATTTTCCTTCAGCGCCTCTCAATCTTTTCTTTAGATTTTGTATGATGGTCTTGTTTGTTGATTCGTCGTGTCCGTTCCCACTGGGATGAGACGACATTGATCTGATCCTTTTTATTTTGTGGTCTTCGAGAAACTTTATCGCTTTGCTGCCGACAAATCACTTCCCATTGTCGCATACTGTCACGACCCGGATTTTCCAACCTCGGGAGTCGTGATGGTGCCTACTTGTGGAAGCTAGGCAAGCCACGTATTGTAAATTTTTTAACTCACTTATTAGCCCCTTTTAACTATTTAACTAACATGGAATCAACAGTGAAGCATTAACGACAAATAAAAACGAGCAGAAGACTTAATCTGATAAATTAAACCATAACTAGTACGACTATGCCAACATACATATCTACCCGGAATCTGGTGTCACAATATCACAGACTATCTACGAATACTACATACAAATGTCTGAAAGAAAAGTATTGTCTGTCTTGAAAGTAGATGAAAACAGAATACATATAAAGATAGAAGAGAATGTCGGGCCTGCAGACGTCTGGATGACTACTTCGGGATCTTTGACTGGACTGAAGGCTGCCACCCAAAACTATGGTCCAAAAGCTATCGTTCTGGGATCTGCACATAGTGTAGAGTGTATTATCAGCACAATTGACCCCATGTGCTGGTAAGTGTCTGGCGTAACCCCGGCGAAGTAGTAACGAGGCTAGGACCAGACTACTAAGTAAACCTGTACAGTTATATAATATGCAGCGAAAAATAAAATAATAATAAACAAGTAAATATGGGAGGGGTACGTGATGCGGGGGATATCAATACCAACAATAATTTAAGAGAGAGGAATAAGGACAATTGAGGGTTTACAATAAAACAATAGGAAATCGTAACTAATCTATAAACACTTTATATCATCAATTGTTGCAGCGCGCAACCCGATCCCAAAACATAATATCGCTGTTGCGGCATGCAACCCAATCCATATCGTTTATCACTATTGTGGCGTGCAACCCGATCCAATTATATAGTTGTTGTGGCATGCAACCCAATCCATTTATATCATTGTCGCGACGAGTAACCTGATCCAAAAATAATATTGTTGCGGTGCGCAACCCGATACACGCATATATATATATATATATATATATAAAACAACACTATCCCGGTAAGGGAGTCAACAGTATAAGTAAATACGTCCCGACAAGGAAAAATCAGCTATAACCAACTTGTTCAAACGTCTAACTACCTCAACTAGCTCCAATATTAGATCATAAATAATCTCCACGAGAACAATCATAAACCTTGCTCAACACAGAGAATCAACAACTTAGGCATTCGTAGTATTTCTCAAGAACACAATAATTTCAATTTAATACTCACGGTCATGCTCGACACCGAAGTATAAATACTCGTCACCATGTCTATACGTCGTACTTGACAAGTAACACATAGCAAATAGGACACAACTCCTAATCCCTCAAGTTAAGGCTGGACCAAACACATATCTCAAACTTTCACGGCTAACTCAAGCCTCAAACACCGCTTTTCCTTTAGAATCCGTCTCCGAATTACTTGTATCTAATTCAAATTAATATTACAACATCAATAAATGCTAGATAATCCAATCCCAAGGCTAAATTATAGTTTTCCATCATTTTCCCCAAAAAGTCAAAAAAATCGACCCCGGGCCCGCTTGGTCAAAACTCGAGGTTTGGACCAAAATTCATTCACCCATTCACCCAAGAGCCCAATATGCAATAAGTTTTGAAATCCGACCCCAAAACAAGGTCTAAATCCAAATTAATCAAAAAGCCCTAACTTTAACCAAATCCCCAATTTTCTACCGTTAAAACCCTAGGATTATTGATTCAAGTTGATGAAAAACATTAAAGAGTTGAAAGAAATCAGTTAATGAACATTGTGATTTGGGAAGAAAATCTCTTGAGAAAATCTCCCTTGGTCTTATATTTTTGTAAAAGTTTGATAGAGAAATCGCTGAAGTTATGTTTTAAAAGACTCACTATCCAACTTCCGCACCTGCGGTGCCTGGGTCGCACCTGCGAGATCGCACGTGCAAAAAACTGATCGCTTCTGCGGAAATGACAAGGCCCTACTGGGGCCGCATCTGCGTGAAAAGAACCCGCTCCTGCGGAACCGCATCTTCGGAAGATTGTCCGCATCTGTGAGACTGGACCATACTTGCGACCCACAGTTACACCAGAACTGATGCAACAATAGTGTTTTCCTAAGTTTAAACACCCCAGAATCTTCCCGAAACTCACCCGAGCACTCGGGGCTTGCAACCAAACATGCATACTAACTCAAAAACATCATATGAACTTATCAGTGCGATCAAATCGCCAAAATAACCTCTGAAACAATGAATTTAGCATAGAAATCTAAGAAAAATCTCAAAACTTTCAAAGTAGGAATCTTCACAACTACGGGTCCGAATCACCTCAAACGACTTCCGTTTCTTACCAAATTTCACAGACTCATCTTATCTCACATATAAGACCTGTACCGGGCTCCGGAACTAGAATACAGGCCTGATACCATCAAATTCTAAACTCATTTCATTCCATAAAAATTAAATAATTCTAGAAAATAATTTTCTTTAAAAATTCATTTCTCGGGCTTGGGACCTCGAAATTCAATTTTGGGCATACGCCTAAGTCCCATATTTTTCCACGGACCCTCCGGGACCGTCGAATCACGGGTCCGGGTCCGGGTCCGTTTACACAAAATGTTGACTGATGTCAACTTAAATTCATTTTTAAGTCAAAATTTCAACATTTTCACAGATTTTTCACATATTAGCTTTCCGGTTACGTGCCCAGACTGCGCACGCAAATCGAGGTGATGCTAAAAGAGGTTCTTAAGGTATCTAAATGCAAAATTTATTTTTAAAATAAGTGATGACCCAAAAGGTCATCACATCCTTTACCTCCAAAACAACCGTTCGTCCTCGAACAGACATAAGAAGGAAGTTCGGGGAAAAGATGGGGATAATGGCTCCGCATGTCGGACTCGGACTCCCAGGTCGATGCCTCAGCAGGCTAACCTCTCCACTAAACACGAACCGAAGGAAAACTCTTCGATCTCAACTAACGAACCTACCAGTCTAGAATAGCTACCGACTCCTCCTCATAAGACAAGTCCTTGTCCAACTGGACAGTGCTGAAATCTAATACGTGGGGTGGATCACCGTGATACTTCCGAATCATGGACACATGAAACACTGGATGCACGGCTGATAAGCTCGGCGGCAATGCAAGTCTGTAAGCCACCTCTCCCACTGGATAAAGAATCTCAAACGGGCCAATGAACCTAGGGTTAAGCTTGCCCTTCTTCCTAACCCTCATCACGCCTTTCATAGGCGACACTCGAAGCAATACCGTTCAGCAACCATGAAAGCCAAATCACGAATCTTATGATCGGCATAACTCTTTTGCCTGGACTGAGCTGTACGAAGCTTGTCCTGAATAATCCTGACCTTGTCCAAGGCGTCCTGTACTAGATCTGTACCCAACAAATGAGCCTCTCCCAGCTCAAACCATCCAACCGGTGACCGACATCGCCTACCATACAAAGCCTCATAAGGAGCCATCTAGATACTCGACTAGTAGCTGTTGTTGTAGGCAAAATCTGCTAAAGGTAAGAACTAATCCCACAAGCCTCCAGAGCCAATGACACAAGCTTGGAGCATATCATCAAAATTTTGAATGATCCGCTTGGACTGCCTGTCCGTCTGAGGGTGAAACGCTGTGCTTAAATCAACTCGCGTGCCCAACTCTCGTTGAACTGCTTTCTAGAAATGTAAGGTAAACTGCGTACCTCAATCCAAAATAATAGACATGGGCACACCATGAAGACGAGCAATCTCCCGGATGTAGATCTCAGCTAATCTCTCAGAACAATAGGAGGCTGCCACAGAAATGAAATGTGCTGACTTGATCAGCCTATCAACAATAACCCACACTGCATCAAACTTTTTCTGAGTCCGTGGGAGTCCAACAACAAAGTCCATAGTGATACGCTCCCACTTCCACTCAGGAATATCAGTCTTCTCGAACAACCCACCAGGCCTCTGATGCTCGTACTTAACCTGCTGACAATTCAAACACCGAGCCACAAAAGCAACAATATCCTTCTTCATTCTCCTCCACCAATAATGTTGCCGTAAATCATGATACATCTTCGCGGCGCCCGGATGAATAGAGTACCGGGAGCCATGGGCCTCTTCTAAAATCAACTCTCGGAGTCCATACATATTAGGCACACATACTCAACCCTGCAATCTCAAAACTCTATCATCACCTAAGGTAACCTGCTTGGCACCTCCGTACTGCACCGTGTCTCTAAGGACACACAAATAGGGATCATCATATTGCGGATCTCGGACACGCTCCAATAAAGAAGAACAAGCGATTGTGCAAGCTAATACACGGGTGGTCTCAGAAACATCCAACCTCACAAACTGATTGGCCAAAGCCTGAACATCCAGAGCAAGCAGCCTCTAACCGACCGGAATATAAGCAAGACTGCCCATACTGGCTAACTTCCTACTCAAAGCATCGGCCACCACATTGGCCTTCCCCGGATGATATAGGATGGTGATATCATAGTCTTTCAACAGCTCCAACCACCTCATCCGCCTCAAGTGTATCTCCTTCTGCTTGAACAAGTACTGCAGACTCTTGTGATCCATGAACACCTCACATGCCACGCCATACAGATAATGCCTCCAAATCTTCAACGCGTGAACAATGGCTGCTAACTCCAAATCATGAACTGAATAGTTCTTCTCATGAATCTTTAACTGTCGTGAAACATAAGTAATGACATTTCCATCCTGCATCAACACTGCACCAAGTCTAACACGAGATGTGTCACAATAAACTGTATAGGGCCCTGAACCTATGGGAAAAACTAACACTGGTGTCGTAGTTAGAGCTGCCTTGAGCTTATGAAAGCTCGCCTCACACTCGTCTGACCATCTGAATAGGGCACCCATCTGGGTCAACCTGGTCATCGGGGATGCAATATACAAAAAACCCTCCACGAACCGACGTTAGTAGCCTGCCAAACCCAAGAAACTCCGAATCTCTGTAGCTGATGTTGGTCTAGGACAGTTCTTGACCGCCTCAATCTTCTTCGGATCAACCTGAATACCCTCTGCTGATACAACATGACCCAGGAATGCAACTGAACTCAACCAAAACTCACGCTTCAAAAACTTAGCATACAACTGACTATCCTTTAGAGTTTGAAAAACCACTCTAAGGTGTTGCTCGTGCTCCTCCCGACTGCAGGAATAGATCAAAATATCATCAATAAAGACTATCACGAATGAATCCAAGTAAGGCCTGAACATTTGGTTCATCAAATCCATAAAAGCTGCTGGGGCATTTGTCAACCCTAATGACATCACCAAGAACTCATAATGCCCATACTGAGTGCGGAAAGCTTTCTTAGGGACATCAGATGCCCTAATCCTCAACTGATGGTAGCCAGATCTCAAGTCAATCTTTGAAAATACCTTGGCACCCTGAAGCTAATCAAACAAATCCTCAATCCTTGGCAACATATACTTGTTCTTGATCGTAACCTTGTTCAATTACCGCTAATCTATACACATTCGCATCGATCCATCCTTCTTCTTAACAAACAACACCAGCGCACCCCAAGGCAAAAACATTGGTCTAACAAAACCCTTTTCAAGCAAGTCTTGCAACTGCTCCTTCAACTCTTTCAACTCAAGCGGGGCCGTACGATACGGTGGAATAGAAATGGGCTGAGTGCTCGGAGCCAAATAAATACAGAAGTCAATATCCCTGTCGGGTGGCATACCCGACAGGTCTGAAAGAAATACCTCAGGAAACTCACGGGCAATGGGCACAGAATCAATAGGAGAAACCTCGGCACTAGAAATCTCCTCGGCACTAGAATCACGAACATATGCCAAATAAGCCAAACACCCATTCTCGACCATACGTTGAGACTTCACATAATAGATAACACTATGGGTAGAATGACCAGGAGTCCCTCTCCACTCTAAACGAGGTAAACCCGGCAAGGCTAAGGTCACAGTTTTGGAATGACAGTCCAAGATAGAATTGTAAGGTGATAACCAGTCCTTCCCCAATATGACATCGAAATCGACCATGTCCAGAAGCAATAAATCTATGCGAATCTCAAGACCCCCAATCAAAACTATACAAGAGCGATGAACTCGATCTACCACAATAGAATCACCTACCCGTGTAGACACATATACAGGGGCACTCAAGGAATCACTAGGCATGATCAAATATGGTACAAAATAAGATGACACATAAGAATAGGTAGACCCTAGATCAAATAAAACTTAAGCATCTCTGCCTCAAACTACAAAAAATAGCTTTGATAACTACGTCGGAAGCCTCAGCCTCAAGCCTAGCTGGAAAAGCATAACATCGGGGTTGGGCCCCACCATGCTGGGCTACATCTCTACGATGGTCTGCAGCTGCCTGGACTCCACCTCTAGCGGTCTGAGCTCCACCTCTAACACCTCTACCTCCACCTCTAGCGCCTCTACCCCCACCCCTAGCTGGCGGAGCAAGCGGTGGAACACCTGGTGCTGAACTAATGCACGAGAACCCTGCTGTTGTGATTGAGTACCCACCAACCTCAGAAAAGCCCTCCGGATATGACCATACTCACCATACTCAAAGCAACCACCTGAGTATTGCGGCTGAGGAAACTGAAACTGACCCTAGTGACCTGAATGACTACCTTGAAAACTCTGGAGCGGCGGTGCATTGATAAGAGCTGGTGATGCACTGTAGGGTTGTTGATCAGAATACTGTATATGAGAGCCATGCCCACCTGAAGCACTATGAGAAACCCAAAGTGCTGACTGAAAAGGTCTAGGAGGATGGCCTCTACCATACGAATGCCTGCCTCCAGACGAGGTTCCATTGAATCTGCCTAAATAACGGGGCCTCTTATCAGGCCCCTGACCACCTCCCTATGACAAAACCATCTCGACCCTCCTGGCCACATTGGCCGCCTCCTGGAAAGAAATCTCACTCACTGTCTCCTTAGCCATCTGAAGTCGAATAGTTATGTCCCTCAATGAACCTCCCCACTTTCTCTTTCTCTCTGTGGGAAGTATAAGTATAGCATGACAGGCCAAATCAATAAACATGGTCTTATATTGGGTAACAGTCACGGAACCCTGCTATAAATGACTGCCTTCAATAGATCTCCTTCTAACTAACGGGAAGAAACTTCTCTAAGAATAGTTGACTAAACTACTCCCAAGTCAAAGTTGGCGATCCAGCTGGTCTACCAAATAGTAATCTCTCCACCAAGTCTTGGCAGATCCAGATAAGCGGAAGGTAGCAAAGTCGACCCCATTAATCTCAACTATCCCTATGTTCCTGAGAACCTTAAGACAGCTGTCTAGATAATTCTGGGGATCCTCAGAAGATGCACCGTTGAAAGTGGTAGTGAAGAGCTTGGTAAACCTGTCCAATCTCCACAAAGCATCGGCAGAAATTGCTGCTCCATCATCGGTCTGAGCTACCATACCCGGCTAGACTGCTCCAACTAGTTGAGCTGCTGGAGTCTGAAACTAGGGAGACATCTGCTCCGGAGTGCGAGTAGCAGCAGTTTGGGCTCCTCCTCCAGCCTGAGAGATGGCTGGTGCTACAGGAAGCAAGCCTGCCAGGGTGACACTCTTCATAAGGCCCACTAGACGGACCAGAGCACCCTGGAGTACTAGGGTAGCAATAAACCCCTATGGGACCTGAGCTGGGCCCACCGGAACTATCTGGGCTGGAACCTCATCATCAAAGTCAACTTGAGGCTCCGCTGCTGGTGCTGCTGCTCTAGGCTGAGCTCTGCCCCTACCTCGGCCTCGCCCTCTGCCCCTCGTGGGAGATGTTGCTGGGGGCTCGGGCTTCTGATCAGCGGATGAGGAAGCGCATGTTCTCGGCAACTATGAAAGAATAGAGTAGAAATTCAATTAGCATTGAGAAACTAAACCGCACGAAATGAAAGAATAAATGTGAAAATTTTTCTAACTTTATAGTCTCTGGAGGATAAATATAGACATCTCCATACCGATCCCTCAGACTCTACTAAGCTTGTCCATGAATTGTGAGACCTATGTAACCTAGACCTCTGATACCAACTTGTCATGACCCGAATTTCCCAACCTCAGGAGTCGTGATGGCGCCTACTCGTGGAAGCTAGGCAAGCCACGTATTGTAGAATTTTTAACTCACTTATTAGCCCTTTTTAACTATTTAACTAACATGGAATCAACAGTGAAGCATTAATGACAAATAAAAATGAGCGGAGGACTTAATCTGATAAATTAAACCATAACCAGTACGACTATACCAACATACATCTCTATCTGGAATTCGATGTCACAATATCACGGGCTGTCTACGAATACTACATACAAATGTCTGAAAGAAAGTGATGTCTATCTCAGAAGTAGATGAAAATAGAATACATATAAAGATAGAAGAGAATGTCGGGCCTACGGACGTCTGCAGGACTACCTCGGGATCTCTGACTGGATTGAAGACTGCCATCCAAAAATATGGTCCAAAAACTGTCGCTCCGGGATCTGCACATAGTGCTGAGTGTAGTATCAGCACAACCGACTCCATGTGCTGGTAAGTGTCTGGCCTAACCCCGGCGAAGTAGTGACAAGGCCAGGACCAGACTACCAAGTAAACCTCTACAGTTATATAATATACAACGAAAAATAAAATAGGATTAAACAAGTAAAGATGGGAGGGGGTACATGCTGCGGGGGATATCAATACCAACAGTAATTTAAGAGAGAGACATAAGGACAATTGAGGGTTTACAGGAAAACAATAGGAAATCGTAACCAATATATAAATACTTTATATCATCAACTATTGCGGCGCGCAACCCGATCCCAAAACATAATATCACTGTTGCGGCATGCAACCCAATCCATATAATTTATTATTGTTGCGGCGTGAAACCCGATCCAATTATATAGTTGTTGCGGCGTGCAACCCGATCCAAATATAATATTGTTGCGGTACGCAACCCAATCCACACACACACACACACACACACACACACATATATATATATTTCAATGCCAATCACAACAAGGGCCCCGACAAGGGACTAATAAGGAAACAACACTATCCCGGCAAGGGAGCCAACAACATAAGTAAATACGTCCCGGCAAGGGAAAATTAGCTATAACCAACTTGTTCCAATGTCTAACTACCTCAACTAGCTCCAATACTCAATCATAAGTAATCTCCACGAGAATAATCATAAACCTTGCTCAACACAGAGAATCAACAACTTAGGCATTTGTAGTATTTCTCAAGAACACAATAATTTCAATTTAAGACTCACGGTCATGCTCGACACCGACGTATAGATACTCGTTACCATGCCTATACGTCGTACTCGACAAGTAACACGTAGCAAATAGGACACAACTCCTAATCCCTCAAGCTAGGTTAGACCAAACACTTACCTCAAACTTCCACGGCCAACTCAAGCCTCAAACACCGCTTTTCCTTTAGAATCCGCCTCTGAATTACTTGTATCTAATTCAAATTAATATAACAACATCAATAAATGCTAGATAATCCAATCCCAAGGCTAAATTATAGGCTTTTCATCATTTTTCAAAAGTCAAAAAAATCGATCCCGGTCCCACTTGGTCGAAACTCGAGGTTCAGATCAAAACGCGTTCACCCATTTACCCAGGAGCCCAAATATGCAATAAGTTTCGAAATCCAACACCAAAAGAGGTCTAAATCCCAATTAATCAAAAAGCCCTAACTTTATCAAAATCCCCAATTTTCTACCATTAAAACCCTAGGATTATTGATAAAGGTTGATGAAAAACATTAGAGACTTGAAAGAAATCAGTCAATGAACACTTACTTATGATTTGGGAAGAAAATCTCCTGAGAAAATCGCCCTAAGTCTTCTATTTTTGTGAAAGTTTGACAGAGAAATCGCTGAAGTTATGTTTTAAAAGACTCACTGCCCGACTTCCGCACCTGCGGTGCCTGGGTCGCACATGCGAGACCGCATATGTTGAAAACTGATCGCTTTTGTGGAAATGACTAGGCCTCGTTGGGGCCGCATCTGCTAGAAAAGTACTTGCTCCTGCGGAACCATATATGTGGAAGATTGCCCACATCTGCGGGACTGGACTACACTTGTGACCCACTGTGCGCACCTGCGGTGCTTGACTCATAGGTGCGGTTACACCGGAACTGATGCAACAACAGTGTCTTCCTAAGTTTAAACACCCTAGAACCTTCCCAAAACTCACCCCGAGCACTCGGGGCTCCCAACAAAACATGCATACTTACTCAAAAACATCATATAAACATATTTGTGTGATCAAATCATCAAAATAACAACTCAAACAACGAATTTAGCATAGAAATCTAAGAAAAATCTCAGAACTTTCAAAGTAGGAATTTTCACAACTACGGGTCCGGATCACCTCAAACAACTTCCGTTTCTTACCAAATTTCATAGACTCATCTTATCTCACATATAAGAACTGTACCGGGCTCCGAAACCTGAATACTAGCTCGATACCATCAAATTTTAAACTCATTTCATTCCAAAAACTCAAAAATAATTCCAAAAAATAATTTTCTTTAAAAATTCATTTCTCAAGCTTGGGACCTCGGAATTCGATTCCGGGCATATGCCCAAGTCTCATATTTTTTCACAGATCCTCCGGGACCGTCGAATCACGGGTTCGGGTCCGTTTACATAAAATGTTGACCGAAGTCAACTTAAATTCATTTTAAGTCAAAATTTCAACATTTTTCACAAATTTTTCACATAATAGCTTTCCGGCTATGCGCTCGGACTTCGCACGCAAATCGAGGTGATGTTGAAAGAGGTTTTTAAGGCCTTGGAACGCATAATTTATTTCTAAAACAAGTGATGCCCTTTTGGGCCTGTCACACCTCCTTTCGGCGCTACCGCACCCCGCGAGGGGCGTGGTAGAAGGAGTTTTTCCAATTAAAGGACAATCGAAACGGGGTTTATTATTAAGATTCAGAATCGCCACTTGGGAGATTTAGGGTGTCCCAAGTCACCGGTTTGATCCCGAATCGAGTAAAAAATTTGACTCTATATTACAGTCTACGAACCAGAAATCCAGATAAGGAATTCTGTTAACCCGGGAGAAGGTGTTAGGCATTACCGAGTTCCGTGGTTCTAGCACGGTCGCTCAACTGTTATATTTGGCTTGATTATCTGATTTTAACGTTTTTAACTTGTGTGCCAATTTTAATTTTTTAGCCCTTTTTGATTGTTATTATTACTATTTTTTAACAAAAGACTTATAACGTCGTGAAAATGTGTTTCGGACCACACCGTACCAGTACGTCTGTGGCTTTTAACACATTTCGACTTCGTTGAGATTTGGATCTGGGTTACATAAATGTACACCCGTGTTTAGGAAAATAATTCATT